>OU015497.1:170048314-170358314 GCA_907164885.2 Dolomedes plantarius | reverse complement strand
AGCGAAACATTATGAGCGTGTTGCACTGTAACAACTACATACCAGTTAAGACGACATTAAGATTATCTGTGTATGAGAAATTTACCAAAAAAGCTCCAAAGTTATGAAAATACCGAAATAACCATGAATTCTTTTTTTCCCAAACATCTATAAAAGTATAAAAAATAAGTGCAATAAATCTATGATTATAACATTCATTACAAAATGCCATCATTACTCCACGTTCATAATAAGTTTGCATAAAGTAGGTACCGTAATATAACAATTTAAAAAATTTTTAAGTATATTAGCAATAAAATATTTTAATTGTTTCAAACTCAGGCACCTGTTTATTAAATAGGAATCAATACTTACTTTTTAAGAATAGTATTCTAACGCAGTGGTGCGCAAGCTGTGGGTCGTCACCCACCAGGGAGGTCGCAGGGAGTTTCAAGTAAATTTATATTGTTTTGAATTATCAAATTTTAAAAAAATTGCTATAAGTATGCTAATAATTTTTAAGTCATGCTCTTTTTTATTTTCATTTTTGTTAATTTTTACCCGAATGAAGTACAAATGCATATTAATATTTAAATAGGAAGTTTTAGTCACGTGAGATTTTCCAAAAGCATATGCAGAAGGTAAGATAGATATTTTTTTTTGTTATTATGGAAAATAAATATATACCCAAAATCTGCGGTTGATCGATTTTGAACATTAGTTTGTCAGAATTTGCTTATTTCTTTTTTCAATTCTTTTTTGACGTTTTCCTGACTTAAAAAAAAAATTTGCTACTACTAAAAATATTTTCACTGGGGGGGGGGGGGCGGATGATTTTTTATCGAAGGAAAGTGGATCACGATTGAAAAAAGTTTGCGGACCACTGATCTATCGTATGGCGTAAACTAACGTATGGCGTAACATTTGATATCAGATTGAGTGATTTAATTTACGGACATATGGTGTTGCTGTTGTTCATAAAAATAATATGAATTAGGGCTTTCTTCTACTTAAGGCAAGCATCCAAATACAAGAGAGTTGAAAATGTACATTATTCGTAATTTCTTTTATGTTTCTTTTTATTTAAATTTTATTATTCTCCTTTATCTTATTAGCGGTTCTATGTACTTCTTTGGTAGTCACCCATAGAATTTTACAGCATTTTTACTATTACTTGGATAAAAGCATTTTATAATTCCAAAAAAAAGCAATCATCTAAAAATAAAATTTACTGATTAAAGGATGCATCAAAAGGCATCTAAATGTTAAAGCGAGCAAATAATTTTATAATATAATTGATTTGGAGAGTTTTTTTCTAAAATAAGCGTCGAAAATGAGAGGATAAAATTTAAAATTATTTTTTTATTACAATTTGTCTCCAATTTGAAACTATAGAAATGCTGTTATGTACAAAGATCGAATAGTGGTAGCAACTATAAGCTAGAATGGTAGAATGGAATAAACAATCTAAATTTACAATTTAAATTTCTAACGCAAGCTACCCTACGGTTCACGTTTTTAAGGACAGGGATGTATAATTTAAACGATATATGAGTTAAGAAATAGTTTCATGAAATAAAATTTAATGGAACAGTTCAGCTGCAGTAACTTAACAGATTTATTCCTGCCGTTCAGAACTTTGACCTTAGGTGTACAATCAACCTATACAGCATCACTGGAAGTAGCATTACTCTCAATCAAAGCACAAAATATTAATTTTTATACTTACTAACTGAAGTTATAAAAATAACGTGCTGTTGCTGTTAGACAATGCGGGGCACTTGTCTATGAAGCCATTCACGCGTAATCCACGAGAATTGTTGGTTGCTTTCCATGGGGGCACCGTATACATGAACCAACACCACCCTCTTGTGACACCTTAATTTTGACATCAAGGGGGTTCGTACCCTCTCCCACCCTCTTTGACCTCATAAAGGGACTAAGAGGTCTACGGATTTTACATGCCCATATCCGGCCTACACACGAAATTATTTTATGGAGTCGTCGAAATTCGAACCGAGTATCCCCAGTTCTAAGGCCAGTGCACTACCAATAGGCTGCCCTGGGCCCTCATAAACATAACAGAAGACATAAATAAAAATGTAAGAAACATAAACTATGAGAGATGGAACTTTAATAGTGGCAACACTGTTGTAGAGACGCAGAAGAACCCAGGAAAGCAGCTTACACTACATGTACGTCATATCGTCATTCGTCTTACCACAGAGCGAATGAGCTCTCCTCACAAACATCACACGCTTGCACAGTGACAGCATGAACGCAGCCATGTTTTAGTTACCGGTCTATCGCACGAAATAATTTGTTGCATCGTACTGATGGAAGGAAAATACTCGTGCGCACACTGTGGTTGATGTGTTTGCTCACTGGGGCTGGGAAGGGCCCTACCATTCCCCCGGACTTAAGTGCCTGTGACTTTCACCTCATCCCCAAGATGAAGGAACCGTGCCGCGGATTCCACCAAAGATTTTGCAGGCTGTAGACTGCTCCATTCGAAGGAGCAACAGATCAGGTGCTGCCAACGGCCTCCTGCAGCTTCCAGAACTTTAGCAACGGATGCGAAACAATGCTGGTTACTACTTTGAAGGGCTATAGAAGTTTCAGCCCTGTATCTCTTCTGTATACTTTGTACATTCCTAGTTACCACTATTAAAGTTCCAGCCTATGTACTTAAAATCAAAGCTCTGAGGTTCTCTGCAATATCTTTCACAGTGACGTTTTTTCTTGATATTTACACGCAAACAATCAAAACACTACAAACTAGTTCAGTGGGTTTGTGCTTTCTTTTCTGTTGAAACTTTTATTCACGATTAGTTTCATCTGTGGCATTGAAAATAAATTGTCTAATTCATACGAGATTTTGTAGAGGCAGCTGTCATTTGAATACAAGAAAAGGTTGTTTATTTTGGATCGTCAATCAGAAAAGTCCCTTCGACAAGCTGAAAAGACAGTTAACAGACTATTTACAACAGTGCGTGGGATAACCGATGCATAATTGAAGAGGGAGCCTTAAATAATGCAGGACTTAGTAAGAAAAAAAATAACAATTATGACAAATTATTGTTATAATAATAACCCATAATTAGTGCCTTTAAGTTTATATTAGATACTAAAAAAGATTTAAAGGGTCATATACCTCTAAATTTTCCCCTTTTTAAAAAAAAAATTCATCACACTGAAATTTAATAATTTCTTACTTTTCTTAAAGTTGAGTTTGAATTGTTTTGGCGATGAACAATTTTGTTCAGATAGTGCAACAAAATCTCAATAATAGAAAAGGCGTCTACGATGGGGCTTCTATTACTTTAGAACATTTGTAGAGCATACACTCTCTACATACAGGTAGGGGACTTGTGCTTTGGCTCTTTATCTCACTTCTAATAAACGTGAAAGGAATTCTGGAATCATAATGTCCTCCCCTCCCACTTTTTTTGTATATGAATAATTGTTTATGAATAATTTTTGTATATGAGTAATTGTTTAAAAGATCTAAGAGTCCATGTTTCCCTGAGTAAAACTGATGTTTCCTACGTCGGACGCCAACAAACATCGATTCGCTGTACTTCATCATCATCATGACTGGCAATACAGCCCCGGGTGAGCCAGGGGCATTCTAAGATTACTTCCCCCATTCCGTCCTCTTCTGAGCCCGGTTTCTCCAAATTTTTTTATCCTAATGACCTTAAAATCATTGTTGTTGTTGTTGTTGCTGCTGCTGCTTATGCCCCGTGACCGGAATGTATTCCAGACCAGGTCCACATAGGCTAGGGGGCAGAGGGGTGCGGCTCCAGTTTATAATCGCACCACAGGGGCGGAGTCCGATTTAGCCTGATACCACCTCAATTTTGATCGAGCAACCCCCAGGGGGGACAACTGGGGTATTGTAACCTCACCCACCCTCTCTGACCTCATAGAGGGACTTTCCAGTCTACGAATTTAACGTGCCCATATCCGGCCTAGACATGGAGGTATTTAATGGCGCTTCTCCGGATTCGATTCGAGCCCCCTCACCACCGAAATCCGATGCACTACCATTAGGCTACCTCAGGCCCTCCTTAAAATCATCCTCAATGCTATCCACCCATCTCAACCTAGGCTATCCTCGAGTTTTAGTACCTATGGTTTTGCTGATAAAAAATTTAAACGCTACTGAACTACTATCCATCCGGCAGATTCGGCCAGCGAACTTCGTGTGGTTAATTTTTTTTAATTGCACTTTATTGCATCATGATCTGTATAAATCCTGTTTAATTCATTATTGAATCTTTTCCTCCGAGTTTCTCCAAAGTTAACACCGCCAAATAATTTTCAGTGGATACGTCTTTCAAGTACAGCTAATGATATTTCATTCTTTTTGGTTGAGGTCCAAGTTTCTGATACATAAGACAGAGTTGGTCGTATTATAGTTTTGTAAAGCAAGATTTTGTTTTTTCTTTTAACAAGGCTTGGTCTAGGGAAAGTTCAAAGGCCGTTAAGACACCGATTCGTGGCCAAGATTCTTTTTTTTTTCTTTCTTTTTGGTAATTCAGTACTGAGGTCACCCTCACAATTTATGTCTGATCCGAGGTACGTAAACATCTGTGCTCTATCAAACCTGTAGACCCCCAACTTCAGGTAGAGATGAGAGTGAAGTTGTTTTTTTGTGGTTGCCATGAATTTTGCTTTATTTACATTGTTTTTCAGACCCAGTTATTTTGCACCGGTCTCGCGAGTAGTTAATGCATCTTTCAAACGGTTTAAGGTTCTTGCAATTAGGTCTATATCATCTGCATACGCCAATATCTCAGTGCTTTACAGTATGCCTAAATGTTTTTTCAGATAGGTCTTCGTTGGGATTTCTCCATACGACACATTCTTATTATCATCAGATAAAACTTACTTATAGATTGAACTTATTCTCATCGGAAAATAAAGCAGTTTTCCAGAAATTAAAATCTTATCGTAGGCTGGTGCAAACTTTAATTTCTTCTTTTGATTTCCCTTGCTAATGGAGTGTATTCTTTGAGTCATATGTCCATGGTAATTGTGTTTTCTTGACGACTTACAATTTTCACTCAGTATAAATCCCAGAAAGTCTGACATCTCTACAATTAAGGTTCAATAAGTTCAAGTTTTCAAAGCTGTCTCACAAAGATTCATTATTCATCTGTGTCACCAAAGGCTTTTTTAGAATACTTTCCAACCTTTATTTGCTCTTGTGTTTTATCCAAACCTTTTAATTTTCACGTTGGTCTGTGTTTGGACTCATATATAACATAGGTAATTGCTCGTTAACTATTTCTTTGAGTAAAATGATGGAAGGATATCGATCATTGTGAAACAATTCCTAATTTCGAAAATACAGAAGATGATGCAACCAAACTTCCTCCAATTACTTTAACCAGTTATTAAACTAGATAAAGTATTTTTACATTCAGTTTACTATAAAATTCTCCATTCGAATTATTAAAAGTAAGATTAAGTATTTCTAATCTGAGCTGACAAAGACGACACGTTTTGTTATTTTGTACTTTCATATTATCAAAGAAGTACTTTTAGTTTCCTTAGATGAAGCCCTTATTTCTGAGATATTTAAGTATATATTTACAAAAGAATGGCACTGTTCGCTCCTATTTTGTATCAGCTAGGATACTTTGAATCAAAGTTAGAACCACTTAACCCTGCATACCACAATGTAGAACACTATTCCACTGACGCTTTTCAAATTTTTGTTATAGCATTCAGTTTTGTTACTGTTGCCAATGCCCAGAAGTGTTCCAGACCAGGTCATATAGGTTTTGCGAGCTGAGGAGTACGGCTCCTATTTACAATAGTACCACAAGGTTCGGAGTCGGTCTTAGCTAGGTGCCACCGTAATTTTGAGCACCCCCCAGGGGCGACATCTGGGGAGATCTTAACCTCTCTGTCCTCATAGAGGGATTTTCTGATGTACTGATTTCACGTGCCCATATCCAGCCTAGCCACGAGAGTATTTAATGCCACTTGTCGGGACTGGAACAGGGCACCCTCGGCGCCGAAAGCCGACACGTTACCACTAGGCTACCTCGGGCTTCCGAAGTTTTAATTATTGTTATTGAAACTCGAGAGAACAGTTTCAAGGAATGATATTATAAAATCTGGAGGATTCTCTTATGTTTCATATGCATATTACTGCAAAACAAAGAACATACGATTTTCAATTATAGTTTCGAAATAAAAGACATTGTCTGCAGTTATATCTCAATGATTTTAATTGTGGAAAATGAATTGGATATGAGATATAAATTAATGTTTATCGCATAGTTTTTAGTCGTTAATATATGACAGTTTTCAGTGAGTTATCTTGATTCATTTGGCTACAGGAGGGTTTTTGGTACTCAGCCCTCAAGAAATTACAACGAGATGCGTTCCTCAAAATCTGATCTAAGAGATTGTTTTTACTGTTGTCACACTTAATGCGAAGGGCGTTTCATCATTGTTGAATTATCAGCTTTAAAATTTAATTAAAAATCGGAATTTTAAGATATATACTTGAAATGAAGTTTATATGAATAAGAAAGCTTTCTGCTTCCATATGATGTAAACATTTTCTTTGTAAGATAAAAACTCGAGGAGCATCGATATTACATCCACATAGGGGACGATATTTCTTGAAAAACTGTTTCATTTTTTGATGAAAATATTAGTCTGTTTTACAATATTTTTAAACAAATGAGGTCTAGTTTGAAAGAGAAATGTCTGTAGTCTTAGATTGTAAAAAGATCAAAATTCTACGATCATTTTTTGGCGAGTTATCGTAATCTGAAGATGAAAAAGTCAATATTTTCCCACAAAACATAAAATTTTAAAAAAAATCTAAAGTCCGACGAAGATGAGACATGTCTTACTTTGGTCCCCCCCCCATTTTTCTGTATCCATTGGTATCGCTCTCGACCCCATACCCCCAGCGGTTTCGGAGGAGATAGCGTGACAAGCTTTTGACAGCGGCAGCGGGAGTTACTTTTTTTTAGAATAGAGAGATTCATTTCGCTCCTGTACCTCTCAAAGCGCAGTCCACCCCAGAAGGCAGATCCCTCCCCCTTCCTCCTTGTATAATCTCCTTGAGGACTTCACTCCCTAAACACAAAATTCTCTCTCTAGGAATAGAATTCATAAACTATAACAAGGAAAATCTTCATACAAGTCGAAATATAATTACACAGATATTAAATGAATTTGATAAGAACATAAGCCTTATAAGAGACACTGGAATGACACGATTTTGTTAAAATCTAAGGGTGAAAAACTGTGCGCCGTTAGATTTGAAAAAAAAAATATCAAGCAATATCCTCCATCCCGTGTTTATCGAATTCTTTTTTTAACTATCAGATTGAGTCATTGTAATTTTGTTTTATCTTTTTTACGAACGTTTATTTACGACAATAAAAATAGCCCTCTTAAGAGTAGCATATGACTTGACGGAAAGAACAATTATAGATCCCCTTGAAACGATGACTTGTTGATATCCTTTCTGTACAGCAAGAGGACAGTGCCACTTTATACGTATAGCCTCCTTTTTCAGGGGCGATCAATGAGTGTGAGCACGTCTCAACTCCTTCCTTATCGTTGCCGCAAACAAAGCAGGATTTCCTGTGTGTCCAAATTTGACTCCGCTATTTGTATTGGACCCGGTGTGAAAGGGTTTTTTGTGGTTGAGTTCGGTTAAAGCCTCACTCTTAATCAGCTGTTTGGGATTCTGAGCAAGCCGTTGGCCGAGCTCAAGTGTTCCATAAAAATAGACGGTAATGCCTGAGAATTAAGTTACGTTTACGTACTTCAATGTGATTCCCTTATTTACTAAATTAAATGCATTATTAATTATAATGCGTAAGTTAAACAATGATAAGGTGTTCAAAGTATCACAATTGTATTTTATGCAAATCAAGGTATTCTTACAATTAATATATTGAAGCATTTGGTTAATTGGACACATTTGTGAAAATGTGGATATGGTATCTGTGGATTATTTGTGGTGTTGCGGTGCTCATAGGGGCGATTTATTATCTAATGATTTTACAAGTTATTCTACGACCTCTGAAATACTTACTGAACAAGGTAAGAAATTATTTCCTTTATATTATTCTTTGGCAGTTGTCTGTTATTCTTGAATGCCATTTCGTACTGTTATAGCACTATTATATAAAAATTGTATACATTTAGTGTCACATACTGCAATTATTGATGATGTCACCAGGAGGTTAAGGCTATCCTAACATAAAAATACGAACTGCTTCAAATACAGAGTAAACTCGAAATAAAATGTTATAAAACTTCCTATAGTATTTGTCATTCAAATTAACTTGGAATTATTTTGATCGGATAAGCTGACACATGATCCCAGATTTAAAGAGCAATGCTTAGATGGAAAAAAAAATCCTGACGTAAGCAAGACCTCTCAATGATTTGATAATAAAATATGTGTAGGTGAGGAAAGTGTACGAAGCGCTTCGTTTTGCAATCCATTAATAACTATATGTAATACCCTTGAGTTCTCTTAATAAACAACCATTTAATGGATTAAAATTGCCCATTAAAGAAATAGGTATAATCAAATTTCGATTCCTTTCATTGAGCATCGCCTCAATGAAGTTTTTAGAATTTCAAGTGGTCACATTTTACATCATTTAACACTTTAATTATGAAACGAGGACATAATATACACATACACACGTGTGTGTGTATATATATATATATATATATATATATATATATATATATATATATATATATATATATATATATATATATTTATTTATATATATATGTGCGTGTGTGCTAACACAAACAGTGTAATATATGAGTAGTAGTAAAAGCATGTATTCATGCATAACCGAGAAAATAGATCGCACATAAGAGATCGGTCACATAGTTTTAAAGATAAACACGTTAAACTAAAACTCGGAAAAAAAATTTCCATTTCCATTCTGCCTCTTTTTTGCTATAATTAATTTTTTTTCTCCTTGAAAAAAAGTCTGAATCTAAAAAATTAATATGCTTTGTAAATAGAAGGAATGTAATCACAAAAGTCTTTGGACATTATTAAAACTGTAAAGAAACACTTTGGAAAAAAAGGCAACATTTTTCAAATCGTCGGCAGTTGCTTTCCTTTGAACCCTTGGTTAAGGTATTTTATCGTTTTAATGCAGGCCTCCACAGCAAACCCACTAGCATTGACTCTTGTGGCCAGCGAAGCCTTTTGTGAAGATGCATAATAAAATAAATCAAAAAATACGGAATATTATTTTTAGATTTATACTATTACGAAAGAAACATATAAGTAATGAATATTAATATTTATTTAGTTTTTGAAATAATTAGTAATTTATTTTCTGTCAGATAAAATAGGTTCCGCTTCCCAATCTATTCTATTTCCTTGCGTGCCGCAGCCGCTCTCTGTAAAAGTAAGATGGCCCTCATCCCATTTCGAATTGTACAGGCCTGTTTTAATGGACTGTTTTCATGGTTGATTCAACGAAGATGATGGTACATAATTTATTCGTTACGGAAATTTGTCGGTTAGTTCTTAATTTTTGTTTAAAAAAAATAGAAAATTCATAATAAAAAAATAGAGAATTGGATGGAATGTTAATTTAATTCCCTCGACAGTGTTACACGCTGTAAACTGCTATAAAATATAAAACCGAAATTTTTTTTAAAAATCATAGAATTCAAAACAAAAGGCCTGAACTGGACGTTTAAAGCTGTACTGCGGAGTAAACGCATTATTGTCAGCAACATTTTAAGCATTTCTAAGCGGATTGGTTCCAGATTTGTAGTAGAGCAATAGAAATCATACTGAATATTTAGCTTAACAAAAACCAGTAAGCGAACAATCCAATTTCCTGAAGATTATAGCTTGGTGGTGAGAAAAGCCTTCTGCAATTATGAAGAGAACCATAAATTTTCTTCGTAAAATCCATAAAAATCAATCTAATTCTGATAAGATTTTAGTTCTAATGAAAAATCCATGGTAACCCGCAGTTGTAAGTGTGAGGTAGGGGGGATTTTACAACGCAGTGTATTAGTACAACTATCACATTTTCAAATTTGGATCTTCAGCGCAAAAGTTTAACCGATAAAATAATTTTCAATTCTATCACGACATGAATCCAAAGTATGCTTCTTCAAAAGTGAATTCTGGATTCTGCATAGTTGCACAAGACATAACCCCCCACCCCCACCCCATCGGACGCCTAGAACATATTTTGGCGAGAACTGGAAACTGACGTTCGGTAACAAACTATTTCTTCGCAACAAGAGTTGAAAATTCCAGTATAACATGGGGAACAACTTCAAGACAGAAATAACTTCAAAAGCTAGTTGTTTTTCAGCCGAAAAGGATAGACTAGTTTTAAAAACTAATGATAATCCAACAAGATATTTTAAAAATCTAAGAACTAGTTTTTTATTTGATTATAAAATAAGCTTCCATTTACTTACATGAATACTTTTTTTAAATTTAATATGAATTGCATATCTTGAATTGAATACCTTCATGAAAGCCATAGCTGCCCTATCACTTTGGTGACGGACTCTACGTGCCAATAAGAGTGAAGTTTGTCGGTACGTTTTGCGAACAGACCTTAGTCTTATACTCCACGTTGCCCATTCATGAAAAAGGGTGTTAATTGTGTACCGCGTGCCTCTACTTCGGGCATTGACGTTCGTAGCAGATCGCTCCTCCACTCTGCCGTTTGCGCACCAACACTTGCGGTTCCCCTTTCATGCTCCAGCATCTTCCCGCACGCACTGTAATTAAAATCCAACAGATAGAAACCTTTACCCTTCGTCGGCATACGCCTCCGCACCACTGTTCATTGACGCAAATTCTGGACCAGCCTTTTTTCCCTATCATCGCGCCCCTAAGCCACTTTAAAATCTCCAGGATATATACGCTCGTTGCCATGACAACGCGCTGCAGTTCGATTCCGTGGATGACGTTGGCCTCGTAATGTGTTAAAGGGAAACGATTTATATAACCACCATTTTGTTTCGGTACACATTTGCAATAGAGCGTACTAAAATGTGTGTCCGTTAACATTTATCTGAGAGCAGAGCTCACGCGTCGTGCGCATGTTTTGAAAATATAACAACTGTATTGAAAACCGTTTTGAAAACTTGAAAATTACTCGAAATTAGTTTCTCAACCTAGATCAGAATACTTATAATTATTATCATGAACATTCCTCGGTCTATAGTTTAGCTTTATATTTCGAGGACATGTACTATGCATGTTCTCGATGCCCCGGTGCTCTCGATGTCCAAGATGCTCCTGTACTTTATTAAGCTTACAGCGATATACTTTCATAATTGATGTCTTTTGATATCAAACTACCGTATCGCTAATAGCCTTTAAAAATTCCACACCATATTCTTTTATTCTAATTTGTCAGTTTCAGGTATTTTTCCACAAAATTTTACAAAACAAAAAAAAAAGGAATATTGCAGTCATCCTTTGTTGTACTTCACACACATTTGCCACATCATTTGTCTTCCTCTTTGTCTGATGGTTAGCGTCACAAGCTGCCATCGCGTAGGCCTCGGTTGTAATCATTCCAGATTATATCTTCAAATCCAAAAATCTGCTCGGTTGGTCTAATATCTTTAATATACAAATTCCTGAAAATATACTGATTTAATATAAAATATTAAATCAGTATATTTTCAGGAATTTGTATATTAAAGACATTTTATTAAAATCACTTTCGAAGAGACAAACAGCTTTGCATTGATACTTAAATTTATTTTGTTACATGCTCTTCAAAGTGTAATGATAATTATGATCAAGTATACTTGTGTATATTATACTTAAAGCACTGGACAAGTAGCAGTTAAACTCAATTTGATTTTACTCAATTTTGACATACTTTACAGATTTTCTCATCATAAATATTTAAGACATTTTAAAACATCTTTAGTTTCGAAGCAAAAATCCATCAGTGTAGTTAAAATTACCATAAATACTTCTTTAACAATCACTAGAAAACATTTCGTTTTACAGGAGAAAGAAGTGTTTAAATATACAAATGTTAAACAGCTCTGAACACGGAGAAACTGAAATTGAATCAATGGTTCACAACTAGTATGTTTAAAAATATAAGTTCCTGCCTAGAATTCCTTGTATAAAGTCATACAGTTACATAAAAATAAGAGATGAACACTTTCATGAGGTAAAAAATAATAAAGAAGGATTGCAAATCATCACTGCAATATTGCGTATAATGTCGTGGTATTATGAGAGTTCGCATATCTCTGAAATAAAATTTATTATTTTTTGTCCTTTTATTTACATCTAAATAGAGGTTTTTAACCACTTTTACTTTTATTTATTTGTTATTGATGAAATAATCTCTCAGTACAGCCAGTTCATCTGAGACTGCATTTATTTTGCTATACCTTCAGTCATAAAAGGATTCGACGTTACAATTTAATTGCAGAGGTTTAAGTTGCTGCCAATAATCTTCTTGTTTCCTTCAGTTATTTAAAAAATTAAATTGAATGGATTATGATTTTTTTTCATACAGAAAATTTTAGATTATTTTAGATTAGTCACTGAACTGGGGTGGGAAACAATTTCTCTTTTCCCTTTTACCCACTTAATTATTATTTTGCAGTCTTTCTATTACGTTTATCATTCAATTGTTTTGAGCTAATTTTATTCAAAGGAATTTTGAGTGTCAACTGTCAGTCTTCAGACTTGTAAATGATTTAATTATACCTCAGTGGAAAACAAAGGGAAATATTCATGACTTCTTTTAATATTGTGGATATTTTACTCCACAGAAGAGATTATATCATTCAGTAGAATTAATTGAATACAATTCGGGCTGTGTCATATTTCAGTAAAAAAACCGATAATGAGATGACAGAAACTTCCTTTTATATGTATTTTTTGAAATATTTAATTTTATTTAGATTGCGAACACTTTAAAAAGATTGTATTTTATAAGTTGAAGCTACGTATAACCGTATGTTACTGGCATTAATGAGTTTTTATCAAACATTATAATTTTGAACGAATTATAGCCCGTGATATTGAATGAAAAGGAAAACAATTTTGAGCAAATTATTTTTTAGGATGAAAATTTGTTCTTATAAAAATTACGTAGTGCTGATTTGCAATCCTTCTTTATTATTTTTTACCTCATGAAAGTGTTCATCTCTTATTTTTATGTAACTGCATGACTTTATACAATGAATTCTAGGCAGGAACTTATATTTTTAAACATACTAGTTGTGAACCATTGATTCCATTTCAGTTTCTCCGTGTTCAGAGCTGTTTAACATTTGTATATTTAAACACTTCTTTCTTCTGTAAAACGAAATGTTTTCTAGTGATTGTTAAAGAAGTATTTATGGTAATTTTAACTACACTGATGGATTTTTGCTTCGAAACTAAAGATGTTTTTAAATGTCTTAAATATTTATGATGAGAAAATCTGTAAAGTATGTCAAAATTGAGTAAAATCAAATTGAGTTTAACTGCTACTTGTCCAGTGCTTTAAGTATAATATGCACAAGTATACTTGATCATAATTATCATTACACTTTGAAGAGCATGTAACAAAATAAATTTAAGTATCAATGCAAAGCTGTTTGTCTCTTCGAAAGTTATTTTAATAAAATGTCTTTAATATACAAATTCCTGAAAATATACTGATTTAATATTTTATATTAAATCAGTATATTTTCAGGAATTTGTATATTAAAGATATTTTATTAAGATAAATTACGAAGAGACAAACATCTTTGCAGTAATACTTAATTTTTATTTTGTTACATGCTCTTCAAAGTCTAATGACAATTGTGATCAAGTATACTTGGGTTGCTATTTAATCATTTTAGATTTTGCGATTTTTAGCTGTTATAATTAAACTAACAAAATTCTTAATCATTTTCCAATCTGTGTGTTGCGAGCTTAGGGAACTTTGGGTAATCTCTCTCGATATCTTGTATCAGCAACTCTTTTTTAAATGGAATAGTGTAACTACTCTTAAAAGTTTTCTGACATTGCTTTATACGGCAGGAATCCAGTAATGAATAACACAAAAACATGCAAAAATTTCAGGATTTTTTAAAAAACTTTTCAGGTACCAAATTCTTGGCGTAATTCTTACGATTAGTCTGATCTATGTCTTAACAATTGCTTTTACAAGTCCTAAAAAATACTTTTCTGTTTCTTGAAAATTTCAGTCGCTGTATAATATTCGGCAAAGAGTGAGTACTAGCGATTTTTCATCGGGACTTCAGAAATTTTTCTGAATGTTTATATATTTAAGAGAAAAAAAGGAATTCTTCGTATCATATTGTTTACACCTTATCAGAATGGTAATAATGCGTCAGAGTTCATGCGTGAACGTTTAGTCGTATTGAAAATTATACGGTGAGAAAATTGAAAAATGTATAGCACAGATAAATATGAAGCATGAAAGAAGCTGTTTCGAGATGTAACCTTCCGCTTGAAATTGATTAATTCTGCTATTTAAGGGGGAAAACTGCTTTAGCTGCTATTGTACGTTCTACGATGGCAGTGTTGAGCTAAAATGATTAGCTCAAAGCAGACAAGGCTTTCGACTAGGTGCTTTGATTGTCATACCAGGAGATTTTATAAAATAAGTTTCCAAAGAGGTTGCTCAAGTCTGGTACTGATTGCTATTGACCCACTTGATACCACCACTGTCAAACACAAAAACACCTATTCGACTGGTGTAACTTTGTAAAGGAAAGGACGTTTGTAATGTCAAGTCGTAACCTCTAATACTGTTTTTCTAGTCCAAATTTCTTAAACTTTTCTCGTTTCTAATTCGTGTCTCTTCATTTGTAATGACTCTAAATAAAGTTTTCCGGTCAATGCAAAAGCTGTGGTAAAAACTTAAGATTCGTTATCTTGTGATACGGAAATTTTCAACTACCTAAAACTCTGTATTGAAGTTTAATAATTAAAGGCTATTGTTTCTCATAAGTGAATCTGAAAGTTTTTCTCCCCAATGCGGCAGGCCTCTTTTCCTGAAAACAATCAATCGCACACTTCGTGAGTTTTATTGATTACTTTACCATGGAAGCCCCCTAGGTGAAACAATATTCCTTCCTACGACGGAATAGTTAAAAAAATAGATTACAAAGAGTAACGTCCGGTTCTGAGAATACTACTACATCTTCCTAATTTCCTTGAAATCGCCTTGACTATATGAAAACTTCACGGCACATACAGTACTCCAAGAGAAACAGACACTTAATATTCATTCTCTTTTGTTAAGAAAATTCGTACTAAATCCATCTATTAACGACTTTCTTCCCTTAACTGACTTACGTAAAGCATATTCGAGGCCTTTTTTTCGGCTTGAACTAAACGAATGGATTTCTTGGGCACAAAGTAAACTAGGTATGATAAACAAAGCTGATGAGGTCATCACTTGACTTTATAACTCTTGAAAAAATTCTGCTAGACCACCCTAGAAATATTGACCAGAGGTACAATCAGATGCATATGACACCACTCAAAAATACCCTCTCAAACTTAGCAGAAACCCAGTTTAAGCCTGACCGCTGCCTTAGAATACGAAATAAATAATTAAGAACAAAAATTACAATATCAAAATCAAGACATGAATTGCATATATCATGAAAATTTTAGTTTCAGAGATGGGGTTCGGTGCTTGCACAATAATGCTAAGAGATGGAAGCACTGTGAGAGCAATAAATAGATAAAAAGCATCTTAACAAAGCATCTTAACAGAGCCTTAACAAAGTCCTTGTAAACAAAGATCAATATAGAAATTAAGGGAAATAAGTAAAAATGTTTGTTTGAATAACACAAAATTAAAGAAGCGAATTTTGATTAATCTATAAATGACAAGTGCAAGAAACATTTTTATAAGCAATATTTACCTTTTCCTAAGTTTGAATTCCGATTGAAAATAACAACAAGTATGTCAGTTTCCCACCCTGTAAATTAATGTTGATTTCTAAGAAGACAAATATTTATGAATATATTAGATGTATTATAATGTTTATTAAATATATGTATGTATACATTTTATTTTAGAGACAGTGCAGATATGTCCATAATCACGTGTCTGTATTTTTAACAAAAGATCTTAACAGTATTAAGAGCCATTAGATTAGTTTAAATTCCAGAACGAGAAAATCGTAAAACATTTTCAAGAAAAAGTAGAGAAACTACTGGCAGTCTTAAATCTACAGACTCATTATTTTACATACTGCAGAACTGGGTAAATGAAACTATTTTTCATACTTCAGCCTCAAATAAGCAATAACAAAATTGCAAACACAATAAAGCAAATAAATTTACAATCACAAAGAATTAACGATAGCGTCATTTCGAAGTAATTCCCTACGTAATGCATACCTCATACATACTTTCTTTTACACGATCATAAAGTTTATCAAAGGACAAGCATTATTCTTCCTTCAGAAGATAAAAAAAATGCTTATACAAACATTATACGGGATTAGATATGTGTTTGTCCGTGATAAGATCAGTTCTCCTTTTCGAACTATTTTTAACGAACATAAATCCCTGTGGAGGAACTTGATTTTAGAAATGGAATGTTGGAAATCACAGAAAAACGTCTTTTAGGAAATTTGGTTCAACCCAAACCCGAAAAGCACTATGAATTTTCTAAACTTTTGTTTACAATTTCGTTAACAAATTTCTTTATTCCTTTATTTTATATTGCCGTCGTGTCTCCCATATATACTCTAAAATTTTACAAAAATTATTCTAATTTTCCTTTCTCAATTTACCCTCAAAGAAAGAATTTTTTCCAATTTTAATAGTACAGGGCACTTTCTGTAAAGAGGAAATAGATTATAAACAGATTTGGCTGAACGATCAAATAGTTTTTGTTCTTATTGGCTTATCAGAAAATACGCGTGGTTATCAGCTTATTAGTTGTGAAGTTTATTAGTTCCCACAATTCATCTGTTCAAACAACTCTCTAGACCTCCCTCTATCTCCCCATTTACAAATTATCCCAAATTTCTTGACACTTGTGAGTAATCACAATGACAATGAAATACAGACCATTAAGAGGAGGACTGGTTCAGCTATACACTGGTGAGACAATAGGAAGACAAAAAGCTTCTCAATGTTGCAACAGACCGCTGACAACGAATAGCGGCACGTATGAGATGGTTCCAGAGATTTCTGTATGTGTAAGTTATTCATTTCTGGTTATGATGTATTACGCCTTCGTTACAGAATGAATCTTTAACTGAAGCCATCGCAATTATCAGAACGACGAGACTGAATTTCCGTATGTTGGAGGGTTGATTATCAAAATAATTACCGTGGATTTTATAAGCACTGGTAGGGCTTTTATTCTGATTTTGTTCTAATGAAAATTTTGCTCGTCGTCTCTCAACTCTGAAGTTTAGTATTTTCAAAAGATTTGCTCTCCTAATATAACTATCGTCTGTCTTAAAGAAGCCCCTTCTCTCTTTTTTCTGTTCCTAATTATGTATCAACGGAGATTTTTCAATCGCAACCAAATAGAAACTAATATTGCTAGAAGAAGAAGACCTACAAGTCCTCTCAAAATCAGTATTAACCCTTTCAGGGGCAAGAAACTCCCCCGTTTGCACCGATGAGGTTTTTTTCCCAATTTTTTTAACCTAAAGAATCTTGAAAAATTTTCCAATTAAAGGTTGCGAAATGTTTTTACTTCTGTAAACTGATAACAGATGGCAGTACTAACCATTTTTCTGCTCATTTAACTGGAATACATCGAATGCACGTGAAAAAAGACTAGATTTAGGCGTTTGCACTGTGCAAACGGTGCCCCTCAAAGGGCTAATAGAGTAGTTTGATTCTTCCAGAGCCCATATGTCTGCTATCAGACCTTAAAAGCTCTCTCTAAAAGTTTACTCATGAAATTCTGTACATAGTAGTACCTTCGTGTATCCAGATCAATTTTTATTAATGTTTCTCAAAATTTTTAAAATAACGAAGAATTAATTTTTTCTAGAAGCTGGCATGTAAAATTTAACCTAAAAAACACAAAAATTATGGTACGTAATATTTTTATATGTTTGACCCTTGTTGCTTTTGCCAACTCGTTAGAAGCTCCAAATTTAAAAAAAAAAAAGGCAAGCGTTAAAAAATGGGAAAATTACAACTTATACAAATATCCTCCTGAACTTTTAGTGTCTAAACTTTAAATTTTGATAACAATGCCTTTATACATATCGTCCCAAGACATGCTAATGTTAAAGACTGTCTACCAAGCACTGGAATTTTCAGAGCTAAAAATTTTCAACATCATAGTATAAGTGCAAAAAAAAAAAACTTCGCATGTTTAAAAAACATAAATAGGAAAAAACCTTGTGCTTTAATAATTGCTAGAATGTTATATTGTTTCATTTTATTAATTTGCTCTATTGTAATTTCTAACAAGTAAAGTGACAGAGAGCAATGCTACGAATGTATAGTTTGAGATTTTGATAAACACTCTGCCGTACAATCTATATGTTTATAAATTTTATAGTTTTCATTTTCTTCCTGAAAAATATCACGAACTCACACGGGAATTTAACCCGAAATTTTCTGCTTTCCTAGGCTGTTCATCTTTGGATATAAAATAGATGTCTTGGCCATTATATCACTCAAGTAATATAGCTCAAATATTGCTTGACAAACTTGTCTTTTACCTTCAGTTGGTTTTGTCTAAATATTCTGTTATGTATAATCTGTCGTAATGCTCTCTAAGTGTACTTTGATTACTAAGTTTACATTTCTACTTTTTTTCCTTGACTAGTTTTATTACTGCATCTCTCACCGAAAGATAACGATTTTGTATTTCGTTGGCCTAATTTACAAACTCCGAACTCCAAAAAATACAATTTTAGGATTTTACAATACAACTCAATACAACTTATCTCATGAGCCAATTTTTAGTATTTTCATACTATGGTTCCTGTACAAAAAATTTCATTCATCCAAAAAAAAGTGAAAAACAACACATACTGCGCAACTCCTTAACTTAACTGTTGCTAACCTTGTAACTCCATTTTAATTATGAAGATGTTTAATTACATAACAATGTGGCCTATATATATCTCAGAACACTTTAACATTTATTTTTAAGAATGAACGATAATAATTTATCTTTTTACTGTCGAATGAATCAGTTTTTTGTTCATCCTGTAAAATGTGGGAAATGTGAGTTATGCGATTTGTTAATTAGGAAAACGATTTAGAAAAATTGGGGATATCTCTATATTGTAGAGGATAATTTCAGTCTAAAAAAAAACTCTCCATATAGGTACACTCCGAACTTTCGCTTTTCTACATTCTAAATCTAAACTATTCCCCTTCTTAACCTCTTAAACAGATTTGGCTCGTTGGTTGGTTGCTCAGGAACACTACGTTTAATATTTGCTACGATAAGGCTAAACAGACCCTCGATTAGATTTCAATTCGCATGGTCGAGTACTTCAGACGATCTCTGAAACTCCATGTAACAATATCTTTTAAAAGCTCTAAGTCACGTAACGAAACATTGAATAGGCTTTACTTGTCGAACATTTCTGAAGGAATGCTGGCGCAAATAACATCATGTAAAAGTCCCTTTTCAGTTTTGTATATGAGGAAACCGATCATATGCTTTACAGAAAGACTAAATTTTAACTTCTTGTCCCAAAATTTATTCTTTCGATTTGTTTGTCCAAGATGTTCAAGCAATAAATCTTGCTAAAAAATAGTTTTGTTCAACTAAATTTATTACAGATTTCTTCCAATGGAATTTTTATATTTTGTTTGCTATCTACTTTCTTAACATTTGCTAGGTTTTTATGAAGTAATACTTGACGCGACTTAAACTGAAAACATAAGTTTTTAATACGTGCTAAGATATAAACAAAAGTGGACTTACAGCTGCACTGTCTTCGTAACGTTCAGAAGCGTACTGACTTTTTGACCAGTGATAGCATGTTCTTTGTTGACAGAAGGGAGCTCTTTCAAAAACTGACTATTTCAGGTCTGTCCCATTGACAGAACCTGAAAAAAAAAACTTTCGGAGCTGGTGAGATGGCAAAGGTCCATTTTTTTTTTGGGGGGGAGGGGGAGAGGCTTCACCCCTGTCCAACTACCCTTAGCACTACACCCAAACCCCCAGTTCCTGTGAAAGGATTGGTCAAGGGAAACAATTCTAACACTTGAAATTGTAAATGGAATTTTCCACCAGAAAATGTAGGTCTGGTAGTAAATTAGGGAGTTGGAGGGGGGGGGCGAAACCATTATAACAAGTTTTAAGTTATCAGCATCAGGTGACTAAGCATCTGACAAAATAAATGGTAGTTTCAGACCTTCAATGCAAACTATATTTTTCTAGCCATTGACGCCAAAACTAATATATTTACTGTATCAAAGTGGGGCAGAAAAAGATTCATCATACCACTCAGAGAAGGGGGAGTTTGTAACAGCGTTACTATGACCATTTACTAGATAAACTGACTGAAGTGCCATTATTGGCATAGCTCGGAATCAGGATTAGAAGGATTCAAATGCGCTGGATTTGCAATTAGACTTTTAACTGCGTGGAACGCTGAAATAGCATTTTCAGTTAACTGAAAAGGAGTACAATTTCGCTTAGTTTTATTTTTTTTCTCTTAGTAGTGTAATGAGCTTGTTAGTTTGTGGTATATGGCTTAAAGCGACAATAAAAATTTAGAAAAGCTAAGAAATGCGTAGCAGATCAACAATTATTGACTGAAGACAATCCTTGAGCGTAAGGTAAGGTCCTGAAAAAATGTTTAGTTTGATGGTAAGGTCACATCGCCATTGTAGAACAGTTTCAAGATGGGAAATGTGGGCGTGCTCATCTTCTAAAGCAATTAGTAGATCATCTACGTAACAGATGCAGTAGTCAGATCCCGTATACTGTTGTACATAAAACATTGCATAATCTGTGCAGCGCCGACCAATGGCTAAATGGCTAAGGCTCTGGTATTATCTGGTACAATATTTAAAAATACAGTTTTTCATTTCTAATATAGAGAGAGAGAAATCGTATACGTCAGTCAATAGATATCTATCCGGGATCTAATGGACCATAGTCTCTACAAACACGAAAGTCGCCGTTTTTTAGATACATCAGAAATTATACTTGTGAAAGATTTAACTGATGGGTGTACAATACACCACACAAGATGTTTCTAAAACTCAACCCGCGTGGCCCGCAATTTTCTGGGTGATAATCGCCAAACTCTTGCAAAAATAGGTGGTACTGTGGATTAAATGCAATGAAGGCCAGACCGCCTCATAACGGGATTAACCTAAATTTGGTTTGGTCAAAACCGAAAACGTGATGAAGAATAATCCCTTGCAGTTCTAAATATAAAGTGGGCCATTTCGAGAAATATGGGAGACTCAGTGCCGTTAGTGAAATTCAATAAATACTAAACTGCAAACAGCTGACTGTGAAACTGAAGATTCCGAGGAAAAACGTAATTAGCTCCCGTATCAATTAAACCACGATGGCCAATATTTTTGTCAATTACAAAAAGGCAACTAAAATTTCGACACACGACTGCTGTCATCGATACATGAGTGGCATTTAATTTCTCTGATTATTATGAAACACGCAAAGGAGACATTTACCGATATCTCATGTAAACGAAGACGCCAGTAGCATTACTCTTTACGCTCGACTGATGAACAATTTTTGGTACGGAATTCTGACCGACTGCCCTGTGTGAGAGAGTAATTGGCAGCTTTTCATCAGAATATTTACTAAGTTTTAGAGAACCTGATATTTTTAATTAAAGTATGAAAATAATTTTCTTTGCAGCATACTTATCGTAGTGTGTACACTTGTAAATCTAACAGAGACTATGCAAGAGACCAAGTGCAAGAAAATCCTCATTTAATGAATGCTTATATAAAATTTTATGCATTTATTCTTTCTACTATTCAGCTTCAATTCCGTTATTGTCGTAGTTTTATCTCTGATTTGAGACATGCACTGTACCGCTGTGGTGTATTTGCATCTTAAGAAGAGTCTTTGGAATTACGACACTTTATATCAAAAATATAATTATATGAAAGCTACCTGGAAGGAATCTAATTAGACTTTTTAGTTCTAAACATTACATAAGAAAAATTTTAACATTGTTTAGTATTAGTTGTGCTGATCCATCTCCTTATAATTTCTAAAAACTCTTCAAACATTTTACTGATCAGCCAGTCAAGCGAATTAGATAGTGTCCGAGGGGTTGCTTGTTGTAACCTAATAACGAATAGATCCCACATAATCCAAGTCAAAATAGTACTCAAATTTATCCCTCATATAATCGAATTTATCAGAGTCGTTTAATTTGTTTCTCATTGGACAGTACCAGGAGGCTAGTATAACTTTTTTGATTGTTTGTTTAAATAACATTATACAGTCGAATGAAAAGAAGTAACAAGAGATATTCCAGCGCAATCACATTAAAGCGCCACAGACAATTAGAATTTCAGACTTAAACTAATATGACAGCTTAAAAATTAATTTTTAAAAATGAACCATCGTCATTTTGCTAAAATTTTCTGGTTCATCAACGGGAGCTTATTAAAAACTGATAAAGACTTGAGACTGTCATTACTACATGTCCGCGTGTATGAATTTAAATTGTCATACAAATTAAAAATCTATAATCTTCAGTTATTATGATAAGTTCTAATCAGGATTTACAAACGTTCTCACAGCGTTCCAGACTACATTTTCTTTCAGTTGGAAAAGACGTTTCTGACGAATTATTCTATTCTCCAATTTGGCATTCAAATCGTCAACATTATACTGTCTTGAGATTCTTTTGACCGACAAATTAAGGAGGAAATAACCTGTAACAAGCACTTTTCAAGTTGGAAGTATGTGACGGTAAACGTCTCAAACGCTTAGAGGGTTTAGTTACCATTCCTCCTCGTCTCATGAATTTATTATCTATAATCTAAGGATTAGGGGTGATCAATCAAGGTATCGATAAAATTGCACTGTCTCTAATTTTTATGCAAGCTAGTAAAACAATTAGAGTTAGGCATATCGACATAAAGGACTTTCTATTAAAATGTTACTCAAATATCGTTACAAGCCTCACACAAAGTCATCAGTAATTCAAGAAAATATTTAGGCCGTCCGCACACGGAGCAACTCAAAAGAAACTGATAACCGACTCCAATCACAAACCACTCCGTGATGAGTCGTAACCTATGCAATAGAATGGAGCCACGCACACGGCGCAACTGGTTACAAACCCGTCAGCAACGCGTTTGTAATCAGTCGCAGGCAACTCAACGTGTCGAGTCGCTAGCAACTTCAGTCGCCAGTTTCTCTTGGATTGTGCGTGTTATTACACAATCTATGTTATAGCCGCTCTTGGCAAGCTGCCAAATGACGGACACGAGTCACGTGACTTCTGCCTAGCGATGAAAGGAAATTCTAACGTTTTTTGTTGTATGGAATATGTGCGCCCATATATATACAGTCCATTTTTAAACGATTGATCAAAGACAATCTATTGTGACGATTTTTTAAAACAAATTAATTTCTGATAATAATTTAACTAAAAATAATAACCGGAATAATGATGTTCTTCCTTTCATGACAGGTCGCAAACTATTGATTTGAATCACTTTTGAGTCGGCCCGTGTGCGGAGCCGCATCACTAACGAGTTTGCAACCGATAAGAAATTTCAGTCGCTAACCAGTTCGGTTTCCTTTGAGTCGCTCCGTGTGCGGACGGCCTTAAGAGTGAAGAAAAAGATACAATATGCATGAAGAAAAAGGAGATAATAACGAGAAATTAAAATTGTAATCAGTATAAAACACGAGTCATGCAGTCCTATTTATCTCATAACCATGCATCTATCATTAAAGTTTAAACATTCATCTTTGTTTAAGGCCGTCCGCACACGGAGCGACTCAAAGGAAACTGAACTGGTTAGCGACTGAAATTGCTTATCGGTTCCAAACTCGTTAGTGATGCGGCTCCGCACACGGGTCGACTCAAAAGTGATTCAAATCAATAGTTTGCGACCTGTCATGGAAGGAAGAACATCATTATTCCGGGCATTATTTTTAGTTAAATTATTATCAGAAACTAATTTATTTTAAAAAATCGTCACAATAGATTGTCTTTGATCAATCGTTTAAAAATGGACTGTATATATGGGCGCACATATTCCATAGAACAAAAAAACGTTAGAATTTCATTTCATCGCTAGGGAGAAGTCACGTGACTCGTGTACGTCATTTGGCAGCTTGCCAAAAGAGCGGCTGTAACATAGATTGTGTAATAACACGCACAACGCAAGAGAAACTGGTGACTGAAGTTTCTAGCGACTCGACACGTTGAGTTGCCTGCGACTGATTACAAACGCGTTGCTGACGGGTTTGTAACCAGTTGCTCCGTGTGCGTGGCTCCATTCAATTACATAGGTTACGACTCATCACGGACTGGTTTGTGATTGGAGTCGGTTATCAGTTTCTTTTGAGTTGCTCCGTGTGCGGACGGCCTAATCTTAACAAGTTGACTAAGTCAGAATTTACATCTAACACATGTGTTAATTTATCCATTTTGAATTTCTTAATAATTTGTAATTATTTAACAAACAGGTATCCAAACGTATTAAAGATAGCTAAAACTACTTTTAGTTGTAGACAAACGTATATTTATTTCTTTGAAGCTTTTGGGGCAAGTACTCGTTGATTAAACTCGTTGAGTGAAACGTTCCTTTTTAATAGAATACTGCAGCATATCTTGAAGTTTTATAGAGTATTAAATTAATAGATACATTAAAGAATAATTTCGTTGAGATATTTTATAGTAAATCTGACGAAAGGCTGAGAGATGAAGCTTTCAAAATGCAAATTCCTCAAATCTCATAACTGGATAATAAACCATCTACAGATCGATAGATTTGCAATTTGAGACTCGTAGTTAGACAATCATAGCAAGCTTGATATAAAACAGTAAGAAGTTTGTTTGCCACATGGTTGATTCCTTTACGTCTAAAACTGGAAAACAAACTAATTAATATTTGGAACCAAAAACATAAACAGAACACCAAGAAATAATGAAAATTACCTTCATTTTCCAAAAACTTCTTGAAAGAAGTTTGAGAAGGAAAAAAGACTAATTTTATATTTTCAATTAACAAGAGAAACTAGTAGCTAAATTTAAAAGAACTTTTTTTACAAAAATACTTATACATAACACTTATATTGAGCACAGAATCGTTCGCGCGAGCGTTACGAACAACATGAATGACGAACATCCGTTAGCAGTGAATATCTCATACAAAAGGTCGGGAAATGGCTTAGTGTTTGTGACACATTAAGTAATTCCATCGTAATTGGTCACTTGAGAGGATCCCTTGGCCCGAAGCAGTAGATCCCGGTCTAGTTAGCCCTCATGTAGCAAAAGTTGATCGTAGCGCTCTAAACCAAAAAACCCTTGGCTTGAAACTCCAACCTAGAGCCTCCTGTTGACAGAAGAAGAGCGCTGTAACTCACCGGTTACTCACAGAGCCTCACATTTTTCCTCGAAAACTAGGGGTCCGGATGCGTGTAAACAGCAACGGAAATTCATTTAACATTACTGGATTACACCTCACTTCTTCTAAACACAAGATTTTTTTAATATTCATTTATGTATACCATATTATTTTCCCTTTTACAATCTTTTTTCTTAAACTTTCCACAAACCTCATGTTTGGTTGTCATGATGAAATCATTAAAGAAACCCGGGACACAAAATTATATTTTTCCCAATTTATACGAATTTTTGCTATGATTATTTTTCATGAAAAGTCTATTTGCAGGAAGATCCTTTATACATGTACAGAATACTTGAAGAATTTGCAATTTTATTCAGTTATTTTTTTTAATTTAAGGCAAAAAATTTGGTTTTTGATATATTTACCGAACCGATATTTTTACTTGTATAATTTGTTCCCTTTTTGCGCAAAGAAAAGATTTCGTAATAATTTGTTTACGAGAATTATAAAAATTTATCCATGAAATTTCTAATCGTTTGTATGGGGGGGGGGAATTTTTTCAGAGTACTTTTGCGCCAGAGGAAATATTTTCAGAATTTTCACTCTAGATCAAAATTTCTTAAGAAAGTATTACAGAAAAAGAACATAGAAAATGTTGTGAGAAAATTCATACCCGTTAGGAACTTCAGTTACATCCTTTTTAAGGTAAAAAATGGGAGGGGGATGCATTCTAGTATAAATAGGATTAAAGTACAGATGTACAGCAGATGTACAGATGTACAGCAGGATGATGCATTCTAGTATAAATAGGATTAAAGTACAGAAGTACAGACACTACGGCATACGAATGTTTTTGAATCTGGCAGTGTAACCATCTTAGCTACACATTTTGTGTCATTGAATTCTAAAGGCTTTACAGTATATTTGAATCGAAGGATGTAAAAAGGTGCTTTTTCTGAGAATTTTGTGTTGCAGATTCACTATAACCAATTCCTATAGTAATTCTTCAACACATCAGGAAAGTCGACAAGGTCCCTAATTGGGCTGAGATCTTTTTGATAACTGGCTGTGTCACTTTAACTTTGCACCACACAGCCTCACTCAAATAACTTCACAGCAAACCTCCATATATTTTAAACAGTGAAGAAAAGAAGTTTCAATTCACATTTTAAGTTTAATCACTCTTACATTACGTCGAGAGTCTAATTCAAATAGTTAGAATCTACCACGAACGAAGATTGAACAAAGTTCTGATATATTTAATCTCCTTAATATTTTATCCAAAGGATACATCCCGCTTTAACGAATCCAATGTAGATCGAACAGTTAGGCCCTTCGCACAATTTTCCAAGTCAACAAATGAAGTGAGATAAATGTAAGTAAAAAAGAATAAAGGTGTGCTACTTTTAAAGGTGCCTGATAAAGTTCTGAAATTCTCAAAAACGTATCAAGTCAAAACGCAAACAAATCCAAAAATGTAATTAAAGAGCAATAAAAATATTTCCTTTTTATTCTACCTCGATTGTAACCAAGGAACGAAAATGTATCGGTCGAAAAGTGCAGCCCACCACCTCTACCCCGTTTCTCCTCTAGGGTAAAAACGTGACTCATAGTTAAACCCCAAGAGTAAATATTTCTCGCTACATTTCTCGGAACTTTCCGTCCCCAACTCAAATGGGCTGCATACAGAACATTCATTCTTTTGATTTCCAGTTCTAGAAAATATGGACCGAACATCTCTCAAAACTGAATAATATGATATCGCTCCTGTTTTTGACGATATCTTTAATGAATGAAAAAGCAAGCTCTTCATGCAAACTTTTAAAGTTTCATAATATTACCAGCTACCGTTTAAGAACTCGCGATTTCGATCGGAAACATTCCATCCATGATTTTTCTGTTCTTTATCTTTTACAACCATGTCAAACAGAAATGTCATTCGCCTTTTAAATTCAGCGACAGTCATACGAGCAATTAATTTTTGGCAGAATCGAGCATTCTCCAATATGTGGTCTCGAATACTATTGAATGTTATTGTGGTGTTTGCTCTAATATTAGATTATCAAATCATTCTTGTCAGTTATAAACTACATTTATAGATGAAATTATTAGATTAGGTGAAAATACATTAAATCAGAATTGCAGCCTCCTCAAAAGAGAAAGAAAGTTAGAAAAAACTTAATTCTATACAATGAGATATGGAATTGTTCTTTACGAAAAATCGAAATGTTAGTATTAGAGATTAAAGAATCTTTAATTTACATCATTTTAAAGTTGCTACGTATCTAAGGCCAATCACCTTATGAACTATGTAAAATTCACATCAGAAAATATATGTAATCATGTATGTTACATGTTCATACATGTACGTTATATTACATATTCTCAACACTCAATTATCCTGATATATTACATGTTCATACATGTACGTTATATTACATGTTTTCAACACTCAATTATCCTGATACATTACAACTATTTTTGTCCGATGAGCTATTATTCCACCGTTCACCGATTATCTAATGCCAAAAAACACAATATCGTGAAAAATTATTATCGTTAAAAAGGCAATCAAAGTTAACAGTCATATTTGGGATCTCCCCATTCAACTTTCTTTGTGGTGTGAATCTGATGTCTTTAATTGCTACATCGTTTTTTATAACCTCTTTTCACAAACATTCGTCTCATTTAACATTCGTATTGTAAACATGTATCTCTCCCCCTCTCCCAGAAATAAAAAAAAAAGGGAGGAGGAAAATTCCCTAATTTTCCCACGCTTGTTTCTCTCGTGCGTAAATGCCAGGAGATGTTGATCTGCTGAAAGATAACTCCATTGCAGGTCCATTTCCTCGGGCAAAATTCCGTGTCAATGTCAGCGCCCACACAGCCTATTGAATAATGCTGGAAATTACACAATTCGGGAGTATTCCCCCCACTTAAAACTCGGGAGCAAGAACAAAATGGCGCGTGAACATTGCGCTTTGTATTTACTCCGGTTCGATTTGAAAAGGCTGACGTCAGGCGTGACGTCACGGGATTCCGGGGGCGCGCGCGCTCTCGGCTCCTCATCTTCCGTTCGGCGAGATGCGAGCATATAGGGAACTTGCTCACCGTTCTCCCTGCATGAATGGCCGATAGCAAGTGATCCTTTACTACAGACCCTACTACCAGCATGGGGTGGAATCAGAGAGGGATACTACGCAACAGGTCGTCGTCGGTACCGAGGGCAAGTCCTGCTTTTGTATGTTCCGATACTTTGTTGCCATTATAAAGAGAACCCGGTTGTAAAAAGCTCTCGTTTTCTCCGCAGTGGTCGGCATTTTTGATAGTTCGCGCCTGTTCCGAAGAGTTGCTCACGAATCACGATGGTTACGTTGTTCTAACATGTAGCTGCCGCGCAGCATCGGATGCTATAAAGGATAAAAAGCTCTCCACTTGATATGATGAAGATAGATTTAATTTACAATATGTTCCTCTCACATGTTTGGATTAATTCAAAAATAGACAACGTGGATTAATTCAGGTTTTTACTCTCGGATAGATATGTTATTTATTCCAGAGAGAACGATGGCTGAACAAAACTGTTCTGCGTCACACATTGTTATCAAACGTTAGAACTTTTAGTGCCGCTAACAAATATATTTTTTTTTATCTAAATAGTAAATACATATTACGAACAGAGGTTTTCACGCTATATCTCTATTCACCTTCTCTATAATTTTGTTGAATAATTATTACTAGACGCACTTATTTATCATTGAAAATCTCAAATAATTCAAAACTGGTTAAATTTTTAAAAAATCGGACTTGTAAAAATTTTATGCCATTACTTTTGATACATGTGGGCTTTTTTTAACCATGCCAAAATATATTTCACATCTTTTTTTAAAAAAAAATACTAATTAATGACTTGTCTTTCTAATTTTTCATCTTAAGTATTTATTCCAGAACACATGTTTAAATGGAATGAGAAATAAATTGCGAATGCTACTGTATAAAAGAGAGAAAATAAAAAATGTGCGCTTCATATTTATTATTTATAATTTAATCTATTAATAACTTATTATCTAACAAATTTTAATTTCAAAAAACTATCTTTTCGAAATAGTTTTATTCTCCTGCCTGTGTATGTGTGTGAATACTAAATACTGATCACAGATTAGTATGGAATTGAACGGTGAGAAAATTTTAGTTCTATACTTGAGGAAAACCCTTTTATAAATAAAAATTTTATCGACTCAAAATGAGCCGAAATTTTACGCTTTTAACTGTTGTCAATCTACATGATAAGTGGGTGGCTTTTTAAGTGCGAAGAATAAGGAATATTTTTGGCGCGAATCAATAAATATTATTTGAAAAAGTATTCTTCCCTTTGTAAAACTAAACTCTTCAGGTTTAACACAGCCATTAAAATTTCAATTGACTTTGAATGAAGAATATATCTATGGGAATATATGTATATTATCCATGAGAATATATGTATATATCCATGGAAATATATCCATATTAACCATATTAATGTATCTATATTATCCATAGGAATATATGTATATTATCCATGGAAATACATGCATATTATCCATGGTAATATCCATATTATCCATAGGAATACAGGTATATTATCCATATGAATATATCCATTTTATCCATGGGAATATATGTATATTATCCATAGGAAAATATCTATATTATCCCTAAGAATATATGTATACTATCGATAGGAATATATGGATATTATCCATTGGAAATGTTATGAGTTAAAAATCTCATGTATGCTGAATTGTGTCTAACGGAACATAATCACAAATTTCTTTTTTCTTATTTCACATGTCATTGCTCTTACATAAGCAATTTTATGAATTCATAGAAATAAAACTTACTATGATATAGAATAGATAATTTGGTACTCAATGTGATAAAATAATTTTCATTCGTGATTTTCTTATCTATTTCTCTTGGGCTGCCTGTCGTTGTACGGAAGTCTTCAATTCTATCAACTATTCCTCTCAAAGCATAGATTTTTATTCAAACACGTAATTATGTTATTCTTTTACATAATAAAAATTGCGTCTTTTAATTTTTCCTCATTTAATCAAACATATATTAATAGTATACGAACAACACGAAATTAATTTCCATAAATTCATGAATTCTAATTATTAAGATCTAGCTAACAGTATGTATATGTGCGCCTGTGTGTCTTGAAACTTAATTTTTTATAATTCATAAAAGAAAATGGTTTTTTAATTCCTTTATTTGTTATTTTACTTTTTCTAGAAAAAAAAATACCTCAATATAATTTGAATATAATCCATCTTAAGTAAAAATAATATAAATAAGTTTACCTTTAATGTATCAAAGTTTATAAATTTATTACTGGTTTATATTCCCTCTCAATATTTGAGTATTTTAAATTTAAGCAATGGATAACAGTCCAAACTATCCGTAGTAAAAAGCATAACTCGAATGATATAATTTTTTTTAATTTCAATTCAAAACAAAAATTGAAACTAAATTTTAGAAATGTTATTTCAAAAGGCATAAAATAATGCATAATAGCCATGATAATGAGAGTTTTATGACACAGATGTGTGGAAAATAAAATACGCGGTAAATGCATCATGCTCTCACTCCGCGTTAAAAATTTATTTTTTAATATAAAACTCTAACGATATTTCTGAATTTTGTTTTTTTATATAAGCTTTTTTTAAAACATTTATCATTTGAAATGAAATCTGTACTACTCGTGTAATTAATAAGGAGTACTTCTTTTTCATGATAAATACAGTATCTGTAAATAAGACATGTGTTTTAGAGGTAAATTTTCCTAACTATTAATAAACCAGACTTTAAATAAGTTATGCTTAAGTTGATCCACTGGTCTTTAAGGCTGCTGTGTACTAACCCTATTGGATTCGCTCAACTCAATATTAACCTATGGAGAAAATGTGTCCAAGGATTGCTGACTTGATTGAAAGATATTTTAAAAATAATTGTACCCCGTAACAGAGAAAGATACTTTACACCTTGTAACATTTTTCGTTCGAAAAAAATTCAAATAATATTCTATAATTTCAATTTTTCAGTGAAAAAAATCTGGTTTCGTGCGTTTTAAACGCTCCTCAATTCCTTTGGTGGACGAAATTTATAAAATGAATCCTGTTTCAAGGTGCAGAAACGTTTGGGCTATCTGAAAATACCATTTTTATTGGATTATCAGCATTTATGTAGTAGGCACATTTTCTCCTTAGGTTTAACATTGAGTGAATTCAATAGAATTAGTACACAGCAACCTTAAACAATATACCGATCAGTGTGAATAAATTAAAAATATTAAGTATAAATCGATATTTTATATTAAGTAGTACCATATTCCCCCAATAATAATACGCAACGATAATGATAAAGAAATTCGTTATTCTTCTTTTATTATAGGGTCTAATTAGCTACTGTGTAGCAAAAGTTGTAACGCTATCAACTAACTTTTGTATTGAAACAGTGCTAACGTTAGGGAATATACTTAGTGATATACAATTTTAATAAAAGAAACGTTATAGTATTTCTTAGAAACTCTAGTTATATATTCCACATGCTGCTTACTACGTGCGAGCCGCATGCCCGTAAAATCTAATCGAGATACCAAGTATTTTATTCGACATTTCTATTAGGGGAATTCGCTCAGAAGCATATCTCTTCACTCACTCAGAGATAAACAGTCGTGGATGAAAGTCGAATCGTGGGTAATGGTATTCCAGGGAGCGAAGATGCTGCAGCTTGGTTCGAAAGTGGTGATAGAAGCACGCATGCGTTTTCGATTGTAGCAGAACCACATGAGAGTAAGAGAAAACGATTGTGTCGCCGGTATGATGGAAATCTAACAGCGGAAGGGATTCTGCTCTGACAGAATCCCTCCTCGCCGTAGCTTTTTTTTTTTTTTTTTTTGGCGCATTGCAGTTTTTTAAGAGACAAATTGTTATGGCATATATTAATTTATGGTTAATTAGGGTCACATCAATAATATAACGTTATTTAAAGTTATTTCCCGTTTTCTTCACTATTATGCAACAGCTTCGTGACAACAAACTGCTGTCAAAATCGACTTGCATTGTTCCTATAAAATATTATTTCCTATAATCTCTGTTGTTTATTTCTACACAGGATTTTGGAAATAGTTAATTTACAATGGGAATATACCTCTATGATCTCTCGAAATACAAATAGCTCTCATCTTTCCCAATATGATCAATCACTATTTACTAAACATTAAATTAAAAAAAAATAATGGTAAATAAGAAATGACACATTTAATGTAGATAATAGAACCAAACATTTTTATCGATTTCATGGAGAATATCTGCATAACAAATACATTACCAAAAGACCATTAACCAAACAAAGGATTTCCCGTATGTAGCCATATGTCCCCAGAAATCACCACGTTTAATCTCTTATAAATGTATATTTTCAACATGTAGCGACTTGAAATCATAATAATCATATATTCTTGTTTATTCTATAAGCTCTCAAAAATATATCGACTTTCTTCATTGAGAGTGTGTTTGTGTGTGTGGGTGGGTGTGTTTAAACTGATATTTTTCCTAGCTATACAAAACCAATCTATCGATAATACATATTCTTGACGACAGCAAACACATGCTTGATCGTAATACGTATGTTCTTTCCACTACATAAAATATGTATATAGAAAAATACCCATATTTGTCTTAGTAAACAATGTTTTCAAAAATATAGTGTAAGTCACGCGACAGTAAAATACGCTTGATGATATAATTTTCTACTTAGGTGCCAAAGTTTGAGAAGATAAGAATAATTTGACCACCGATTTGATAAAAATGTATCCCATTATATGATTGTAAAATAATTAACTCAAAGTCATTTGTCAATTCCTGTCAATTTATCCGTTCATCCTGGTTATTAGGCGTCCAAAATTCACCCTAATATTTCGGGTCTTGAAATTAGTTTTATGTTGTGCGCAGGCGACGAAATAATACGACTGATTTTTGTTTGTTTTTTAAATAGAAGTTTAAATAGTGTCATTTTTTAGCCTACCCTGATCACCTGAATGCCCAAATGATGTATTCAATAAAGAACCTATGAAGGGATCTTTTACTCCCTCTTCAGTTTTTAGTCTTACGAACGAAAATTTGCTGAACAAGCATTTTTTTTCCTTCTCAATTCTGTCTCTCAGTGTGCCAGTAAATGGGGTAGAACGCAAAAAAGTCCGTAAAATTGGGCCCTCCATGACCTTTTTCGTCATCATGCAGGCCTAATCAGGCGAGACACGAGAAGAGTTCATTAGCACAGCGGCTTTGAGAATGATGTAACATTACTTTTAAGACGCGCATAATACTACGTAACGGCAGCTGAGAAAGGAAGAACAGCAAGAATGTGTAACACAGTAGCGATCGTCAGTATAACGAGGTGCTCCATTTCAGGGGCGAGCCGATCGATAGCGTCTGAAGGTCACTGGGCGGAGAGGGGGCATGGGACGCGCCCGGGGAAAGGGGCCCAACTGCCAAGTCGAACGCCGCGTTGAAAGCCCACTAGAAGCTCATACCGTAAAATACTGGTGGATTTGTGGTAGGTGCCTATAGTGCGCTCAAAATGTCCATTGAGATATCTTGCGATAATTTCAACGTTAGAGAAACTCGGAGATTCGACTGTTACTCGTATTTCCAAATTTATGGGTAGCAGTAATCCAACAAATCGCTTATATTAAAGGATATATTTCCATTCAATTTAACTCTTAGATACACTTCTGTAGCTTTCATTGTAAAACTACAATTTCATACATTTTAAGTACAGTTACACTTCCATGCATTAAGCCCAAATTTAATTATCAGTTGCCCTCAATTTATTGTAAAAGCATAAAAAGTGTGCATTTTGTTGACTTAGACAATCCTATTCTCTTTCAATTATTTGTTATACGTTAGTGGTAACATATCTTCAAACATCCTACGGGGTTCGAATTGTAATGTCTAAAGTGCCACTAAATCCCTAAAACAATAAGAGTTTATTTCTGTAAAAGGCTATGAACGGCGTACATTCCTTTGAATAAATTTTTGCCCCCAGGCAATGCAAGTTGCATAAATCATGTACCATTCAAAACGAAATTGCCTTAAACAACACAATATGCAAGTATTCCTTTCTAATTTGTACCGAATTATTCTCATTCCCCAGATCTCTGACGGTTTTCTCCATTAAAAATTAAATTATATTTACTTCACTCTTTTACCAACTCTCATCAATGATGCACAGACATAGTCTTTTCAGTTTAAAACAGATTAGTTTTTTGACAGGTAATATTTTCTACTTAGCCTGTAATTCACAGAAAAGGGGTTAAAAAGGATAGAACAACCACAAAAGTAATCAAGCAGCTTTTAAATAGAAGAGGCCTCTAATTAGCTATATAAGTATTTGTCGATAGATTAGTTCCACTCACGCAGTGAGCTTCTTTTAAGTTATTTTGACACTAAATACTTCACTAAGTACTGACACTAAAACATCAATATCTCTAATGTATAAGATCGGTTTGCTTTACATGTACAACTGCATGAATTTATACAATAGTAAAAACAACACGCAGGGCAAAATTTTCATTTTTCTGTTTTGTGAATTACATGCGATACACCAATATACGACATTTTGCCTTAAAATTCAAGCTTATATGAAATCATTTATTTTCCCTATTTCCTCAAGATTTCCAGCCGTAAATTCATACATTTACAAATTCAAGAGGAATTTTCTTTATCTCACATAACAGAGCTATTAAGTATTCGGGATAGAGAAAATTGTAAATGCTATAAAAACCTTGCGAAAAATTAGAGAAAAAATTTTAAATTTTGATTTAATTTTCTTAAGATGTTAACACAGAGATTATGTAAGAGTAATTTGTTTATTCCTTGAAATACGTTGCGATCATTTTAATCGATTTCTTTATTCTGTAAATCATAAACACTTGTCTGTTCAAATTCATTCATAGAAAACCATCTACTGGATAAAAACTAAATTTTCTCGACATTTCCCGATAAATTACATCCAATCCATGAATTATATTTGAGATGGAAACGTTTTTACCGTAATAATGTCTCGTGTTTTGAAGACATTGTACGATTAATTCAATTTTCACTGTGTCGTTTCTATTTCGTTAAATATACGCTCCAATTTGTCCAATTAATAAAAATTCTAAGGAGCTTACGGAGTCTGGGATACAGGGTATTAACAGGGTAGAAACATAGAACTGCCGGATAAATCCTAGGACTGTGTATACTTCTGATTTATGCATAATCAAACAAAAGGACAAATAAACTGGTCATTAGCTCTAAAGATCCCTAGCATGAGCATGTTAAAACAATAAAGGAGGACACTGGAGGATGAAAATTTCATTCACGTAGGCCTTTTCAGTTGCCACAATATGGCTCAAAGAAATGAAAATCATTATATATATACACTGCTGGCCACTGTAAATGCAACACCCTGAAGGAAACATGCAAATAACATGAAATTTACAACATGCATTAGCGGAGGTGAGATATGCAAATGATTAGAATTTCAGAGCAGACGCCTGTGGCACCACTTCAAAGCGCTATTTAAGGCTTGGAGATTTCGACGATTTCAAGTTCGGCAATTGTGTTTTTCTTGTGGTTTTTTCAAAAAAACAACAAATACGCCTCGTAGAAAACAGCGATCATCTTTTGATCAAGTATCCGAGTTCGACAGACGAAGGATAGTGGCCTACCGAGCTTGTGGATTATCTTTCAGGGAAATCGGTACTCGTGTTGGACGAAACCAAACAACTGTAATGCGGATACGTGATCGTTGGATGCAGGAGGATACGACGGACCGGCGTGTTCGATCGCATCCACCTCAGCGCACCACTTCACGTGATGACAGGCAAATTGTGCGCATGGCAGTGACGGATCGCTCAGTCACATCACGAACCATAGCACAGCACATGCAGTCTGTAACGTATCATCCAGTGTCTGCGCGTACCATTCGACGCCGTTTACAGCAGAGTGGTCTGTCCGCAAGACGTCCATTGCTTTGTCTACCCTTGACGCAGAACCACAGACGTCTCCGCCGCTAATGGTGCGATGACAGAAGGATGTGGACGGCAGAATGGAATGAAATTGTCTTTACTGACGAGTCACGCTTCTGTCTGCAACACCACGATGGTCGCATTCGAGTCTGGAGACACCGTGAAGAGAGGATGCTGAACAGCTGCGTTATGCACCGCCACACTGGTCCTGCACCGGGTATTATGGTATGGGGCGGTATTGGATATCACTCTCGCACACCTCTAGTACGCATTGCCGGTACTTTAAACAGCCAGCGCTACATCTCCGAGGTGTTGGAGCCAGTTGTCCTTCCTTACCTTCAGGGCTTGCCCACAGCCATATTTCAACAGTATAATGCACGACCACACGTGGCACGCATTGTCCAACGGTTCTTCGTTAATCGCCAGATTGAATTGCTTCCCTGGCCGCCTCGCTCTCCGGATCTTTCACCGATAGAAAACATGTGGTCCATGGTTGCTCTACGATTGACCCAGATTCCATCCCCAGCTGCCACATCAGATCAACTTTGGCAACGTGTGGAAGCTGCTTGGTCTGCTGTACCCCAAGAACTCATCCAAAGTCTCTTTGAATCAATGCTGAGGCGTGTGGCAGCGGAGATCTCCAACAATGGCGGCTACTCTGGCTACTGATTTTGGCAGGAACAACACTTCACAGAAGTCTATAAATTTAATCATTTGATACTTGGTCAACATGTTATCTACAAAATAAATTTTGTATTGATATCTCTTGTCTTTCTTGGTGTTGCAATTTGGGTGGCCAGCAGTATATATATATATATATATTTATATCTTATTCTCTCCCATCTAGTCATGTCACAACTTCACCGCCCGTAACCCTTGCATCCATTGATATATCCAGTAGTGCGAGTATAATTGTCAACCAATTAATAAGGATGCAACGAATACTTTCTTGCTCCATTTCATTTTTTCTTAGATTAAAATACATATGCCTATTTTTTTCGTGATCACTAATTTTCGATACTCCACTATAACGAAATCTCTGCCAAATAATCGCCTCCATACTTCTTTAAAATTTCACTTAAAAAACAACTATGTGGATACTGAAAGCGAACCGGCCAGTTAGAACGGCCTTCTTTCAGGAAAAAGTGTACTGACTATTTCACCAACAAGCCATTTCATGAGCTTCCTCTGCGAAATCACCAAGTTTCAACTAAAAAAAGCCTGGTCAAAGTCACCTAAATCGGCAATGATGCAACAGCAAGCTAAGATTCTTAATATTCGTAAACATTTATGGGGAGATGCAAAAGCTTACCTTAAACCAAAGATGCTACAGTTCTTAATTTATTCAGTCCTAGTAATAAATCAAAGCAAACCATGTATTTATTAAATACATAAAACCCTATATCAAGCACGTACCACACACGTTTAAATCGGAGCAATATCGAACACATACCCAATTCGATCTCATGAGAATTCGATCAAGTTTTGGCCCTCATAGATGGATACATGAACACTGAAAATACATTTATAATGCTTTCCGATAATTGTTTAAAAATGCTGATAAATATATTATGCCACTTATTCTGTTCTCTTAAAAATCGTCCTGAAATGGAATCTATTAAAACGAAATATTAGTACATTGTCTACAAATGCCCTTCAAAAAAGGCCGAATAATCTTTACCCTCAGGTACTACCAACTATGTTTTGGACAATTCAGCGACCATGATAAACCCTGTTAATATTCATTGGTTTAAAACGGGTTTCAATAGATAAAGATTTTCAGTGTTGTTACTTAGAAATTGGGTTTAAATATACACTCTGTCACAAAAGAATATATGCACCCAGAAGGAAACGAGCTACTAACACGAAACTTAACATCTATGTAGTATATGAGGAGATAAGCAAATGATTACAAATTCAAAAGAAAAGACAGTTTTATTAAGAAGATATGGCATGAAAAAGGTTACAAATCAGTAAGTAGTAAATCCACCTCTGGAAGCTATACAAGCCGAAACATGGCGTGGCATTGAATCAATAAGGTCACCTATGACATCCCGCGGAAGATCATGCCATAATTTTTGCCACTGGGCAGTTAATTCACCAGTATTCCGGGACGGCTGCAGTTGCCTTCCAAGTACGTCCCAGATTAGGTCTATTGGCGAGAGGTCTGGTGACTTCGCAGGCCATGGGAGTACGTTATATCCTTGAAGACATTGTTGGGAGAGTCACGCAGTATGTGGACGAGCGTTGTCTAGCTGATAAATGGCACATGGGATAGCATAGGCAGTACAACTGGCATTAAACTCTCGTCCACGTAACTGCGTGCCGCCAAAGTACGTTGAAGGACGACTAGAGGTGGTCGTGTGTCCCATCAAATCGCTCCCCACACTGTCACACCTTCTGTATTTGCCGTATGCCTCTCGACAACAAATGATCGGACCGGTGGCCTGGCCGCCTCCACACGCGTATGCGCCGGTCATCAGCATTGAGACTGAATCGGGATTCATCGCTGAAGATCATACGCCTCCAGTCGGTCACACTCCAGCTTGCCCGAGATCGCTAAATATCCTATCGACACTGCCAATGATGTGGGGTCAGTGATAGGCATCTTAATGAAAGTCGGATCTTTATACCTGCGTCGGCCAGTCGTCTCCGAATGGTTTTCCTTGATACCACCGGATGTTTGGATGGTGGTAAACGGCGTTGAACCGATTCTAGCGACGTTGTGTGGTGCGGATGTGGCCGCTCTTATGATTGCACGATCCTCGCGTACATTTATGTTCCTGGGACGCCCTGACCCTCCCCGACGGTAGACTATCCCTTCCGTGATCAATTGTTGCCAACACCGAGCAACTACCATATCGCTCCGACCGAGGTGGGGGCGATACGCCTGTTCGACCAACCTGCTTCTCTGAAGCCTACTATACGCCCCCTCTGAAAGTCTGACAATTGCTCGTACTGTCGCCGGTTACGTCTCAGAGGCATCTCTAGTCACAATACCGTGCATCCAAGTCGACAGATTTGTTTAAATAACCATATGGCACGAGCAATCATGCTTTTAAACTCTCCCAGCTGCGCATCTCATATGCGCATAGCGCGCTTACCCTTGTCTCATTGGCGTCGAAATTTTAATCATTTGCATATATCTTACCAGACTACATTTCTGCCATGTTTCGTGATAGTAGCTCGATTTCTTCTGGGTGTATATATTTTTTGTGACTATAATGAGTGTATAATGAGTGTATTTATAATATACAAGGTAAATACATTCATATTATAACGAGGCAAAAAAAATTATATATATATATATATATATATATATATATATATATATATATATATATATATATATATATATATATATATATATATATATATATATATATATATATATATAATTTGAAATCAGTAATATCATTTAGCGTAGTTTAAATCCTTTAGAAGAGAATGCTGTCCTTTTTCATAATAATGCTTCACAATAGATTCTTCTCACTTTTTTTTCTCTTTCAATTCTTAAATATCGTCTCTTGAATGAAAATTTTACATAGCCAAAGATAAAGTTCACATGATTTAGTAGATTGATGCGAATAACAGCAAGTAAGATTATTCGACTTTTGCAATAAAAACATAATGACTTTTCTTATTGAAATAGTCGTATCGAATGAAATTATGTCCTAAACGTCACTGGAATGTTCTGGTGATTAGGACGCTGACTTCGAAATTGAGGGTTCATGCGTATGATTACCATTCCAGGCAAACGGATGCTATGAAATTTTCGAGAAAATCTCTAAAATTGAGAGTTATTAAAAGCAATGTATAAAAGTACAGTTAAGACTATATTAAATGTTTCGATATCAAAGTTAGTTAATTTTTTTAAAAAGGTATGGCTTAGATACTCTCTGGCAACGTTTTACTAAGGAAATTTTCATTCAGTGTCCGAAAAGAGGCAAACAAGGAGATTTTACTATAAGAGATAAGGCACCACTACTAGCAAAAGTAATCTAGAATTATAAATAACCTTAAAATTTTACTTCCTAGCGGTAAAAAGGAATTCGATTCGAATTTCGAAAGAAAAAACTGCTTTCGAAAGGAAAAAAGCAAGAGACCGCTTAAGTAACCCAAAATAGCAAATCATTCCTACCTTGGCTTTTTTGGTCTGCGTTCCGTTGCTATTCTATAATAATTGGTGTCTCTTGTTGATTAGTAATTACTACCTGTGATGAAAGACGTTGACAAGCATATAAAATACAGTTATGTAATATAAATTTATCATTTGTATGCCATACACAAATGTATGGTGAACATTTCATATTATTCACTGACTTGAGCGCGATCAGTCTGTGCAGGTTTTAGACGCTTGTTAAAGGTGGTCTTAATATTTCTTTCAGATGTCCGACGATGACCGCCTGTCCCTGACCACGGCACTGAGTGAGGAGGAGGACGGTGAGGCGAGAAACTCCCCTTACAGGGCCCGTTCGGGATCGGCGGCGGCCGCTTTCAACTGCACCGGAGCCGTCAGAAAAGCAGGGTACGTACCATTTAGATTCATTCTTTCGCATAGTTGCTTCAGTATACGAGTATGAATTGTTACGATGCTCTCATCATAAACCAAATGCACAAGGAAGTAAAAATGTATCAAGGTATCAAGGAATGTACTAAATGTATGTACCAAAATGTACCAAATGTACGAATGTACCAAATGTAATGTACTAAATGTATCAAGGAAGTAAAGCACAGAACATTTGGAGTAAGCAATCGAATAATATTCTTTATATCAGTACGGCTGTTGCGATATCTGTCGCCACCTTTAGCTAGATATTTTCTGTCACAAACACTGGAGACCAGTTTCACTCCAGATAGACCGAGCATTAGAAAAAGTTGCCTAATCGTACGATAAGTGCCTAAAAGCCCTGGTTGGTTATATGGAGAAACAACTTACGGCTTTGCAAATGTAAAAAGAAATGCTTTGTCTGGAAAACTTTTTTCCATATTAAACCAGATCTATTTTCCAGATGACCCTGTAACCTGTGAAACTGTTCATTTCACACCGAAAATTTCCTCTAACATGCTCTTATCCCTCATTCACAATATTAACTCGACTGTAGAGGGACAAAAATTAGAGAGGGAAGTTATTAATTGCAAAAATTTTGAACAGTAGTTCTAGCAACACTATGATGAGCTATCTCGAGTGTATTTCACAAAATTTCACAACATAATAAAGACTATTTTTTAAACGCTATTTTTTTAACGGGTACCTGTCCCTCGCTAGGTTTCTCAGCGTGAAGAAGTGGCTCCTCCGTAAGAGACAGCAAGTGGAACTGGCCCGCAAGCGCGGCTGGAAAGGCTACTGGGTGTGCTTGAAGGGCACGACCCTCCTCTTCTACCCGTGTGACAACCGGGACGGCCGGGCCATCGACAGCACGCCCAAGCATCTCATCATCGTGGACGGGGCCATCATGCAGCCCATCCCCGAACACCCGAAGAGGGACTACATCTTCTGCCTCAGCACGGCTTTCGGGGACGCTTACCTCTTCCAGGTAATGCAGTAACACAGTCAAGGGGCATGCCAAGCGGAATGCTTCCAATCTTTATAAATACTCTTAAATGTATGTCTGGAACAGGCAAGAGAAAGGTTGCCACCAAGTGGTCCAGTAACTCGCTCCACTTGCATCATATGTCGCCTACATCGTAAGTGGTTAGTGTCGTGATCGCCCACAGCGACGGCTTGGGTTCGAATGCCGGCTAAGGCAGGGACGTTCCTGTGATATCCCTTCAGTCCTGGTTCACCTATTCGGTGCTCCCATTATAAAGTAGCCTATAAAACCAAAGTGTGGATAGGCGAATGTCCTAAGGATGAAGAACCTTCCGAGTTAGAAAAAATAGTGCCCCAACAGAAGTTAGAGAGACATAGCATAAGCTCACCTGTCACTTTTCTGTCATCAGCAGAAAAAGTGTCGAAACCGAGTTAGAATAAAGAAACTCCTTTTCAGTTTATCGGTACAAAAACTTCAACTAGAACTAATTGCTTTCATGCCTCTCAAAAGTTTCCTTGTGAAATCTTAGATATTCCTAGAGAAGTTTTAATGAAAATTGGGAAAAATTTAAACGGTATTTTTAAGTTTCGGTAGATTAATCTAATGAAAACAACATCACAAACATTTTCTACATTTATTCAATAATGTGATAAAATCCCAAACCAGACTGCAAGGGCTGTAACCTTTCATTTGGATTTTAATATTTAACGTAAAATTAAATCGCTTAGTATTGTTTTATTTTTGGAACTACTCTTCGGTGCAGAATGTAAAAAATCTATGATAAACAGTATTAAACATGTTTATAACAAAGGGTTTTTTATGAACAACGCACAAAACTTGAAATTTACTCATGCACGCAAAAAAGGGCTTCTTTGAGAATCAACAAATACAAAAATAATCCAATTTTCGAAACGCATTAAGCTTACCTTGATGTTTGTAACTGTTATAATTAATTTATGGATTTTGCAATACGACTGAGTCTTTCGAGAGATAAAATGTAAGATGGTTGTTGTGAGAACTTGTTTTCACAGTTTGACTCTTGAATCATTTTTGTCCAACCACGTTACAGGCCCCGTGCCACGTGGAACTAGAGAACTGGATCAACAGTATTCATTGTGCTTGTGCGGCGGCGTTTGCGAGGCACCGAGGAAAAACAGGGACGCTGCATCTACTACAGGAAGAGATATTCAGGCTAGACAAGCTCATAGAATCGGTAGGTGTTGCCCTTTCTAACTATATAAAACGCCTTGGGTTGTAAGGATATATTCTGAAAACTTTTTTTTCATAAATAAATGGCAAAAGCTAACAGCTTTAAAATTTAATTCTTAAAACTTAAGAAGACGAATAAATAAGTTCAGGTTATGTCTGAAAAAAAGCTACGGTTATTTTATTTGTACCAATAACGGTGCAGTTTTAGACCAGATTCTTTACAAAATTATATTTTGTTCAATTCTTTTCTTCTTACTCTATGAAAACAGTCTAGGAGAGTTACTTTCATATATAAGCGTGATAAGCACACTCATAAAGTAAAGTCCATCTCTTCATCCAAGATTCGAAGACATGGAGTCAGAAATTGACAACACAATATTCTCTACACAGCAAAAACTTATTTGAGACGAGTTGGAACATCAGTCAAGTACGATACCTACTCAGAGAACTACAACTCAGGAGGTATTCGCCATGCTACGAGTGAAATGAAAGGGAATTCAAATAACATAATAAAATTTAGTAGAAAGTTTAATTAATTTGATATGGTTCTGCCTTCAGTTAAGATTATGTGAGACAGACAGAATTGGGCGGAAATGACGATTCTGCTCGAGAGCTATATAGTTAAAGGATTGTACACGTGGTAGAATCAAATCAATTTTCGACTGCGTGCCTTTTCCCTGTTTGAGTCAGTGTTACCGTTCTTGGCAGTGAGCCAAACTCCTCTGCAATAGAGATGAGATCTGTAGCGATGAACAGAAATCCAACCACCGAATCACAATTGAGCTGTAGTTGTATGGAACACCAGCTATTAATGGTCGTTTACTTTGGTTAACATAGTGTACCACTGTTCTCATAATAGTATCTCGTGTCCGTTGAAACATTTTTTAATTTATTTTTCAGAGCCAAAACTGTCTTTTGCGGTTAAGACCATTATGCAGTTAAGACCAATTGGCCTCACTTGCTGGTAAATATCTTGCACAATCGCGTCAGTATGCTTCATCTGGAATCTTACTATATCCCTGAATATTGGTTTTTAATGATTTTGATGTTGTAGATTCACATTAAACTCACTAAATTTTTCTGTTTCCCTTTCTCTTCTTATCTTCAAGCACTGCGTTCTGCAATGTCAATACTTAACCTCATTGACTAATTACTTTACCGACAAATGGTGAAAATCGATAAAATGCTTGATAGCAGTCACGTTTTTCTCTTGATTTGAATATCCCATACAGCCATGTCTTATTTATTAGGTGTATGACACATGCAACACTATCTTTATTTTTCGTTTTGTATGCATAATGTTTGTATATATGATTTTGAGCATATCCCATGTGCGTATCCTTTCAAATATTTTTATACAACCACCAACAGGACGCCAAGATGAAACACATGGCAGAGCTTCAGTTAACGGTAGTGGGCGATGTAGACACCCGGAACCAGTTAGTGAATCAAATAAGCAACTGGGAAGAGAACATGGAAAGATTACACTGTGAGCAGTTCAGGTTACGCTGTTACATGTCCTCCCTGCAGAGCGGGGAGTTGCCAAATCCAAAGGTAAGTGTTTCCCATTTAACTGTAATGATTAGTGGAAGATTCCAAATAAGATCAAGACGTCATGATAACTTCTGCCAGAGTACCTAAACCTTGATCACCTCTTTTGAGACTGTATTATTTTAATTTTTCAAGTTCCTTTGTTTCAAATTTTTTGCTGCATCAGCCAGAGAATTATCATTTAGCATATTTAATTAAACCATATAAATGCTATACACTTTACCCCAGTTTACAGTCCACATAACCATATAATGCTGCCCCTATTTTTCTCTTTCTGTATCAAGCCATAAAATTAAGGTAAGGAACACCTCTATCCGTAATAAAATGGTATAAACGATTTGACCCGTACACCAAAAGAAAGCCTCTGCACATACCTCGATACATAACGGGAAACGGGACATTATGAAAAGAAATGCATGTTTTTCAGAGGATAACAGTATTCTACAACCCGCTATTATCTTAAATTCATCACGGAACTCAGATGGCTGTATGCGCTCCCTAAAATATTGTTTTGAATATCTATGCATTTTAATAATTATTCTGATTATTTAATAATATTTTCTAAGCGAATCCCTCTTAATTATCTAAATTCTTGTTGTTAAATAACTTCATTTACTGAACAGATTTGCACAGAAAAAAATACGTTTGAGCATTGATTTATTGTGAGCATAAGTTCATTGAGAAAAAACTCAAAGAAAAATTCAACCAAAGCATTAAAAAAATATCTCTTATCTGTAAATCACTTATCAGTCGCAAAGATTGAAACTATTAAATTTTTACGTAGCTTATTTCCTCGTTTATGGAGTACTAGATTTATTATCCGGCTTCGTTCGGGATTCAGTTTATGTTATTTTTTTTCAATGATTTGCCTCATGTTATGATGTTCTAAAGTTATAACAACTCTTAAACAAATTAATTTCATTTTTTCAGTATTAAAAAAATTCATTTATTAACTAATTTGTTGTTATTTTAATACTTGCCAGTACACAACATTTTTTGTTTCTTTTTTATCATCTGAGACAGTGTATAATTCTGATTGATTCCTTGCTCTAGACATTCCCACTCGCTCTCTTCTGATTTTTTTCATCACATTGCTCATTTCTCAACAATCTTTGTCATTTTGCCCTTACTTCTGCAGGATTAAAAGTTGCTCTCTTCTTTTTGGGCATTTTAAATAATTAATTTACAGCTAGTCAATAATGTTTCAATGGATTTATTATTATAGATAAAGAATCGATAATGTTTGAATGGATTGAGAATTAACATTGAGCATTGATTTATTGTGAGCATAAGTTCATTGAGAAGAAACTCAAAGAAAAATTCAACCAAAGCATTAAAAAAATATCTCTTATCTGTAAATCACTTATCAGTCGCAAAGATTGAAACTATTAATTTTTTACGTAGCTTATTTCCTCGTTTATGGAGTACTAGATTTATTATCCGGCTTCGTTCGGGATTCAGTTTATGTTATTTTTTTTCAATGATTAGCCTCATGTTAAGATGTTCTAAAGTTATAACAACTCTTAAACAAATTAATTTCATTTTTTCAGTATTAAAAAAATTCATTTATTAACTAATTTGTTGTTATTTTAATACTTGCCAGTACACAACATTTTTTGTTTCTTTTTTATCATCTGAGACAGTGTATAATTCTGATTGATTCCTTACTCTAGACATTCCCACTCGCTCTCTTCTGATTTTTTTCATCACATTGCTCATTTCTCAACAATCTTTGTCATTTTGCCCTTACTTCTGCAGGATTAAAAGTTGCTCTCTTCTTTTTGGGCATTTTAAATAATTAATTTACAGCTAGTCAATAATGTTTCAATGGATTTATTATTATAGATAAAGAATCGATAATGTTTGAATGGATTGAGAATTAACATTGAGCATTGATTTATTGTGAGCATAAGTTCATTGAGAAGAAACTCAAAGAAAAATTCAACCAAAGCATTAAAAAAATATCTCTTATCTGTAAATCACTTATCAGTCGCAAAGATTGAAACTATTAAATTTTTACGTAGCTTATTTCCTCGTTTATGGAGTACTAGATTTATTTTATTTAAAAATCGATTGCAAGATTTGTAAGGGACAAACACACAAACAAACAAGAAAGCAAGTTAATAAAAAATGGTAAAAAGTAAGGGACATTCGGTTCCCTTAACTGCTTTAACACAGCAATATTAATTCACATTCAATATTAAAACACAGCAAATCTGATAATTGTTACAGAAAAGCATATACACATATTTCATGCTCGGAATTCTTTCTCAAAACTAAATAGTCTGCTATGTTTCAATGCCACTTTTAGACTTTCTTAATTAGAATATACACGTATTTCATGATTGTAATTCTTTGTCAAAACGAAATCGTCTGCTATGTTTCAATGTCACTTCAGGTACATAAACCTATTCTTCCAGCAATTAAAAGACTGACTTTTAAATTTTACAACAGTTTCTCTTGTACAACTAATCCTATTCTTCACAGCTTTCCTCCCTACTATCCAGCGTCTCTAAAAACGTCCTACTAAACGCACGTGTTTCTAGCTAAGTGAACGTGTCTTTCAGTATATTTGAGTTTGAACAGGTAGCTTGGAATAGTTTTAATGCATGAAATGGATTGAGAACAAATTCATTGAAAATGAATGACTTTCCATGTTCATATTTTCATTTTTAACAGGAAATATTCAGGCGTTGCAACGTATATGAAAATAATATATCAAATTCATTCTTGAATGAGCCAATATATGAATAAATCACCCTTTTAATTCATGTCTATTTATTTTTACACAAATGTTATAATTTAATTGGCAACAATGAAATGTTACAATGGCTTTGAACAAAAATATCCGTAGATACCGCGCAAACTTGTTCTAACATAATTCGGGAATGGAACGTCGTAGCGGGATGAAAATAGTCACGTTCATCCTGATTTTTCAAACGCATTAAACCGTGTAAATTTCATCAAGGTAGGGCTCACGGTTCTTGAGTTTTTGTGACTCATACACACATACTAGCACGACCGATTTCCCGTTTCTGCTTTATATATATAAGACTAGCTGAAAACCCGCACTTCGATACGGAGTGCATTCAAATTAAATACAATGGTCAATGTATGCAATTAATGCCAAAAAATTAAATATATATATTTATAATAAATACAAAGATCAATGTATACAATTGATATATATATATATATATATATATAAGACAAAGTTGAAAGAGAAAAACTAGTATGAGCACTAAAACTACTTGCAGCCAGGAACTAAAAACATGAAAAGATAAGAATGAAAGAGGTTAAAAAAATCGTAAGGGATATTTTTAAAGACAAAATAATGTAGATGAAAATATTCAAATCAAATCTAATAGGACATACTAAAGAATATAGTACAGTTAATATAGTACAGTTTGAGGAACATATCTTTTACTGTATTTTAATATTTTTTTGGTCCAATCGTCTGCTGCATTAGAAAGAAATAAAAAAATTTTTTGTCTATTTCATTGTTATCACGTGACGATAAATTTATTTAAAGTACCAAAAAAAGAAATCACGTGATCAACATTTAATAAATTAAATTCTAAAAATTAATCTTTAAAAGTTCACCAAAAATCAGAAAATGGGGGTAAAGATTCGAAAAATTTTCCTCTTAAAGGAATTTTTATGATCTTTCTCGAGATATAAATTTTATAACCCTGAAATTATTATTTTAAATACAAACTTTAAAAAAGTTACTAAAACAGCTTAAAAATTTAACTTTAAAGAATCTAAGAAGAATTTTTCAAAAATCTTTCTTAGTGCACCCCTACACCATAAGAAGAATCGCCATGCAAAATTTCAGCCCTTTAAGTCCAGCGGTTTGGTCTGTGCGCTGTATGTCAGTGAGTCAGTCAGTTACGGAACTGTTTTATATATAGACTAGCTGAAAACCCGCACTTCGCTACGGAGTACATTCAAAGTAAAAACATCGGTGAATGTATGCAATTAATGCCAATATATATATAATAAATACGACGATCAATGTATATAATTGATGTAAAATATATATATATTTATAAAAAAATCGTAAGGGATATTTTTATAGACAAAATAATGTAGAAGAAGATATTCAAATTAAATCTAATATAAAGAATACTAAAGAATATAGTACAGTTAATATAGTACAGTTTCTAGAACATTTCTTTTACTGTATTTTAATATTTTTTTGGATAATGTCCAATCGTCTGCCGCATTAGCAAGAAAAAAAAATTATTTTTTGTCTATTTAGTTTTTATGCACGTGACGATAAATTTATTTAAAGTACCAGAAAAAGAAGTCACGTGATCAGCATTTAATAAATTAAATTCTAAAAATTAATCTTTAAAAATTCACCAAAAATCAGGAAATGAAGGTAAAGATTCGAAAAAGATTTCATTTTAAAGGAATTTTTATGATCTTTCTCGTGATATAAATTTTATAACCCTCAAATTATTATTTTAAATGCAAACTTAAAAAAAGTAAAAAAAACAGCTTAAAAATTTAATTTATAAAAATCTAAGAAGAATTTTTCAAAAATCTTTCTTAGTGCACCCCTACACTATAAGAAGAATCTCCATGCAAAATTTCAGCCCTTTAGGTCCAGCGGTTTGGTCTGTGCGTTGTATGTCAGTCAGTCAGTGAATGAATGAATGAATGAATGAATGAATGAGTCAGTTACGGAACTGTTTTATATATATAGATTATGGAAAATATAGCATATATAGCTCATCTGTAAAGTCAAACAAGAAAAAATGCCATTGTCGTGTGCTGATTTTGAGAAATCATTCCTAAATAAATGGCATGCAATGTGACATCATGAGTACGGGCATGCGAATATATCTCTGCGTACCAAAACCACATGATTATCTCGTTTAAAGTTTTATCACTACAACAAAGAAAATTATAAACCAAAAGTTCACATGTAGAGCGTATTACATGCATTATTTTACATGAAGGGGTGTAAAATGGTATGCATAGTTATTTTTAAATCCTCACATTAAGTTCTCAGTATGGAAATGAGTTACGAAACAAACTTTTAATTGCACTAAGTAGTTTATGTTTACTCAACACAGAACGACAATACAATTACTCTCATATACTGAATAAATCTTCCCATAATTCAAGTAACAATATAGGTATTTTACCAGTCATTTCCTTCCAAATAATGGGATGCTTTTCAATGTGTTGAAACTAGGTTAAAAATAATTACAAGATAAAAAGAACTTTTTTTGTACCATGTTTTTAAATTTTCTGTTGAATCATATAAACTTGACAATTCTATGTATTAATAAATACTTTTAAAAAAATTTTTTGATGAATTATCCTATCAACTTGAAAGAAAATGAAGTTAATTGGAAGTTAACTTGCATTTAACTTTTTGTTCCCGTTCCTGCCGATAGATGGCTGCACCAGTCTACAAAGCAAAATTAACTGAAAATAACTGAAAATTAATTTAATTATGCTTAAAGATGGCTAAAAGTATTTAAAAAATGCATTGTCATCGTGTTTTGAGCTATTCTAAAAGTTTCAAATATCTAGCTAGTCGGGAAGTTAGTTAAAAATCGATTGCAAGATTTGTAAGGGACAAAAACACAAACAAACATGAAAGCAAGTAATAAAAAATGGTAAAAAGTAAGGGACATTCGGTTCCCTTAACTGCTTTAACACAGCAAATCTTCCATCAAACCGGAAATATATATCCTCGCATAAAACCTAGAAAGGGTCATGAGTTTGACTATTGTTACCAGTGTTACCAAATATAGTCAGAAAAAGGTCAGGTGTACTAAACGATTAAAACCTATCATGGCACTATATCATGTGAAATTTTGTTTCAACTGATGGACAATACTAATAGATTTACCACCGAATTAAGATACCGAACTAATGTAACTAATGTAACCGAACTAATGTAATTTCATGTATACGCCCATTCAAAATTATGAAATACTGTGCTCATATTTTAACTTTCATTGTCCACATTCTGTGTACGTTTAGTTCAGGAACAAACCTCGATTTGTTGAACTATTTTGTGTTGAAAGCTTCATGTAAGTTGATCCACTTTGATTAACGAATTTCCGCATCTGTTTGTCCCCAGAGCTTGCTGACGCACGTCTCGAAAGCGACCAAGTCGACGCTGAACCAGCTGGGCGTGTTCACGGTGTCCTCCTTCCACGCCTACATCTGTGCCCGGTCGCCCTCCCTCCTCACCAATCTGCTGTCCGGAAGGGGAGCCACTAAGAGACGCTCCCTTTCCAGGTCCAACAGCGGAAGGTGAATCGAACTTCCCTTCCGATTTCTTTTTTTTCATTCACAACCATTACTCTAAGGGCCTGTTAACATAGGAGTCCGTTGCGGAGCGTTAAAGTATTGAAATATATTTAACCAATGACAAACCTCCAAACGACTAGCAATGGAATTTTTAACGCCTATGATTGGTTTATTTTCGTCTCAACGTCATCTTTCCCTTAACGCTACGCAACGGACTCCTATGTGAACAGGCCCTTACTCTGTAACTTAAGCCTTGTTCACATTGCTTCTGAAGCAGAGCATCAGCAACAAAAATTGTAACCAATCACAGGTCAAGCCAACAATCTCGGTGCCAACGCAGTAACGTAACGCTACGCTCCTCATGCAATGTGAACAAGGCCTTATAGTTGTTATGTCTTTCAGATTGGTATTGTAGGTATGTATGTATTGTTTCTAAAACAGTACTAAGTGTAACGAGAAAGTTGAAAACCTTTGCTCCAAGATCTACATTTTATTGTCATTAAACATTAATATTTATTTTTTTTATCTTTCATTTTTTTTCTTTGCGTCACGGTTACCATTTCGAAAAGCAGAATTACATTGACATCAAAAACTGAAAACGCTTCCTTAAAATGCGTAAGCAACACGTTTGAAAAAATGCACAATAAAAAAATTTGAATTGCTTTTCACATGAATATACTATCTACATATATATGTTGCTAGCATATTGCCTTGTGATACAGTTTTCATATGAATTAACAATTTTTAGAGAATTTAGAGGAGGCAAAATCTCGGTAACCAATGTCGGTAGCCCAGGTCCTTTCCCATGTTTTGTGGTGGAGCTGAAGATTACAATCCAACGTCAGAATTACAGGAAGATAAGGCCTGTCAAACTTCAATGATCAGCATAGTGAGAAAACGTCGACAATGTCCTTATCGCCGTTGGAACTACATCATTTCCTCATGTTGAACAGATAATTAGGGAATATATAGGCAAAATTCAGTCACCCCTGTTATCCTTAACAACCCTGACCTCACACTAAATGAGACTTTTTCTTAGTTATTTTTCGCTAAGGTGCAAGCAAAGGGAGTATTGAAAATTCAGCATCTGTTACAGAGACCTTTCTATCTGCCCGAACCAATTGGAAACGAGATTTGACAGACCAGGGAACTCTTTTCCAGTCTTCCATTGTTCAGTAGCGGTGTTTCTGAGCCCATACGAGGAGCAGAGCTCTGTGTTGGGAGGAAAACAAGGGCATTCGGGTTGTGCGTCAGCTATTAAAGCCCATATCATGCACTGAACGTTGTACAGTCCTCACACTAATGATAGTAGAGGTCCCAGCATTGAATTGCGATATTATTTGAGCCAATGTTGCATTCCTTTCACTAGAAATAATTCTCGACAGAAGACGCCGGTCCTCCAGAGTCTTTCAACGGCCCCACTGTTGCCTTAGGTTCAATGTTTTACCGGAATTCTTGTATTGGAAGTACACCTTTGGAAACACGTAAAATGCCAAACCTTGCCTATATCCTCGAAATGCTATGACCCCTCTCACGAGCACTGACCATCAAACCTCATCGTAATTCGCTTACATCATGGTCACCTGCTACGCTCACTGCGCAATCAGCCCTTTAAGCTTCCACAAATGGCTGACGTTAAATACCTTCGGACGAAACGGTTGACGTGCAAGTGTGTGTTGCCACGTATTTCGAATGGGATCGTCTGCCTCAGTTATTCTGGCACTTCAGAGTATATTTCAAGTACATATTTTTAACCTTAAAAATACTTTTAAACCTTAGCCATAGACGAATGAGTCAACACGTCTGAATTATTTTCTGATTACAATAAAACGTAATAAGGCTGGAATTTTTACAAAACAAAAATTGAGTAAATATCAGTCATTACTTATTTTTTAAAAATGGAGCGTAAAATATAACGTAATCTCATTTATCTCTTGGATTGGAAATCGATGTAACCACTAAATATATGACCATGAATTAAACCTAATTTTTCTAGCCTCGAGGGTAGCATTTTACGAATTAAACTATCCCAGGGTAAGGAATTTTTTATTGTTAATTTTTATTGCTTCAGAAAAATTTTAATCAGTACAATTATAATTACAAAACTCAAATGTTTATTTTGAAAAAAGCATAGTTTTTTATGTAAAAGTTTCAGCTCTTATGTGTTGGTTTTCTCATAAATTTATGCAATGGCATAAATATTTAAATACATCTTATTTTTAATTCGAATTTTTTAAATTTGTCAAATTCAACTATTCTTTTTAAATATCCCCAATTAATAATATGCAAAGCTAAAATCTCAGATAAAAGAAATGCTTTCAATCTGATATATTATAGCTTACATTGATATAGAAAGAAGCTGTTTATGAACAGGATTTTAAAAAATCATGAAACTTAACAATAAATTTAGTATCAATATTATTAAAATTCTCTTAATAACTTACCCTTCTTTTCATTCAATCTAGACGTTCTTTTGGTCTCTCTACCACTTCAAGCTTAGATCTCCCTACAATGCCAGAAAGATCAATCAAACTTCAGATTCCTGATAACCAGGTAAATTACTATTATTATTTGTTATCTGTAGATTGTTATTAATTATTACTTATCATAAGAATGCATAAATGTAAAAATAAGTTTAAAATATTTTTATTTTGTTTCGGTTTAAAATTCAACTTTCTTAACCGTAATTCAAACTCCAATAATTTTATTCTTCTAAAATTAATGACAAAGCCGCACATATATAACAATGACATATAAAAAAAAATAAAATAAAAATTCGCAATATTCCGCAAGAAAGTTGAAATTTGATCTACTTTCTATAGAAACTGCACAAGGATGAAAGATATATCAGCTAATATCGCTAGAGAAATTTTCCATTTTCTTGTGGAATGTTACTAATTCTCATTTTATTGCTGTGTAAGAGCAAAATATTATCATACATTCTTAAAAAACTTTGGTGTTTGAACCTTATGTGTTTCTCAAACAATAAATATTCATTTTCCCAGAGATTAGATTCAAAAGCGGCTTTAAATGAGAATGATTGAATAAACATTCAGTTCTATTGTTTATACATGAGACGAATGGCATTTTCTTAGCAATGGATTACTTAATGTTGCTTTTAAGACTCTTAAAAACCGCATCTCATTTACAAGATATTTACGAAGTTTTCCAGTTGCTGTAATCCCTCGGCATAAAATGGCGATTTTTGTAAAATCAAATTCTCGTTTATTTTAAAGAAATCTAACAAAATGCTGGTTACTGAAATTTATCCCACGAAATGTTTTATCATTCCCATAAACTATACTTAGCTCAAAAAAATTTTTTCCTGTTTGTTCTTGTATCTGAAGTTTGCTAAGGAACAGATCAAGAGCCTTTTCCTGCCCTCTATTCTTTATGCCTAATCCTTATTTAATAGTCTCGTGCTTCCACATAATTATTATTTTTGAATATTATATAAATATATGTTTCCTTGCCTTGTGTGTTATACTCAAATAAAGAAAGTGTCTGTTCTGAACACACTTCTCTGTGTTTTAAAACTCTGATCACGGAGAAATATATTTCGCTCAATCAAGGAGCTTAAATGTTAAGTTATTTAATTAACAATTAAAAAACTCTTTTTGGATATATTACCAGTATCCCTTTGTGCCATGTATATTTATTTTGATTATATTCGCTTATTTTCTAAATTTAATAATTTTTTTTCGCTGGCCACGGAAGCGCGGAACTTGAGCCAGACCTCTTCCATCATACTAGCCGATATTAAATGCGGTGGCCAAATACATATTATCCGACCAGCCCATACAGAAACCACTCATTTCGGACTTCAGCTGTCCCATAAAAACTGCTTCTACAATAGCTAGACCAAGAACTAATCCTTTTAAGGGTATGAAAATCCACCCCGACAGCACAAGCTCCTTTATCAACTGTAGAAATTGTCCAGAAACACGGCTTTCTCTAGAACATATCTTTGTCCAACCATTATGGCTGCGTTTTTCAAGCTTGTTTTGACACTGCAAGAACTCCTACAGTCCACAGGCACCTGATCTGGCAGCTGCTGTTATCCAGGCTTTTAGACCTATTTAAGACTTTTTCTTCTGAACTATACACGACAACAACAATTATTTTGATGTATATAATGTATAAGAATCAAAGTGCATGTCAAACGAACATTTATTACTCTAATAAGGCAGATACTTGTCCTGAGGACATACGCTCATGTATATCAAACGAGCGATGAGCTAAAAAATGAACTTTCTGGAGAATTTTCAACCTCACAATAGTACTTTTCTTAAATTGTAAACAGGTTTTAAGGGAAACACAATAACCGATGTCATTCATTAAAACAATTTTCAAAATCTAGTATTTATATTTTTATTCTACAGTTATTAAAAAAATTTAATTTCTTCAGCTCATTCTTTATTTATTTCCAATAAATAAAGGATGAGCTATATGTGTAGATCAAAATTATGTAGAATTTTTTTTTTTTAATGTGTAAAGGAAATAAAGGGTCTCCCATAATATAAGAGCCTGAGTTTTTTTTCGAATTATGAAGGGCAGATATATTTAAAATTATTATCGCAGAAATTTTGGTAGAATCTTAATAAGTTTATACAGTGAAACTTCTCTTACCGAACACCCCTCTAAACGGCCATATTTTTCTCAAAACCGATTAAAGACTCTATAGAGCCAATGTTGACGAAGAAACCCCTTTTCCACGGCCACCCCTCAAAACGACCACTTTTTTTCGGAACCATGTCTGACCGCTGTAGAGAAGTTTCACTGTAATTCTTCTTTTTATACCACCATTTATAAATTATCATAAGCCTTTTGTCATCATTCGATCCGAGCTAGTGCGTTTGACTCTGGCTGCAGAATCTGTTTGTGAAGTCGCGTCTTTCCTTTTTCAGAGCATGTCAACTCTGTCGCTGAGCGTGCGTGACACGATGACCGTAGAGGAGGTGCTCTGGAGTGCCTGCGTGAAGAAGCAAATCGCACCGAACGACCATTTCCTGCGTTGCAAGAAGCGGAGGGACGCGGAGGAGTACTTCGTTCCTCCCCGCGGCGAGCTCATCGAGAACATCATCAATGTAAGCCCGTATCTTCTTGGAGAGAAAAAAAAAAAAAAAGCAGCCTTAACCGGGTTTTTTTCTTTTAGTTATATTTTCAGTATAAATTCTAATTAATTCTCAGATAACGGCTTTAAAAAATAAAATTAAAAAAAATTAAGTTAGGTAAAAAGAAGACGTAACCAAAATTCTCGGCAGTTATGTTGATTCAATTTCGGTCTCATATGCCTTTTTTTCGCTTATATAAGTAAACGAGATCTAACTTTGTAATTTGGAAAAAAATCAATCCTGCAAGTTACATGAAAGGAAAAGGAAAATTTTACATATTTTTAAAGTTTTGTGTCTCGTCATTCAAATCACACGATTCGTTAAGGTACATATAACTTCCACCCGGTCTGACGCAGTTGAGTTAACTGAATTTGATTCTGTGACAACTTATAAAGTAACTTCTTTATTCTATTATCGAACTCTTTTGGGATATTTTCACTATAAATTCAAGCTCTAATTCGCAAATGAGGCTTTCAAAAAAAATTCAAAAGTGAAATCATGAGAAAAGAACATGTAGACAAAATTTTCTGCAGTTTTGTTTTGTCAAAAATGATATTTCATTTTCATATGCTTTTCTTGTACTTAAATGAATGAGAGAGTGGGACGCTCACTTGTATAATCTAGGTTTGGAATTAAAAAAAATTATAATGTGCTCAGTTACACGCTATTAATACATAGGATTATACAGAAAGAATAATTTCAAAGTTATATCTTCAAGTAAACGTTTGGTGTCTCGTAATTCAAATCACATGACGATTTCTTGAGACATACAATTTCTGCTAAGTTCGAAGCTCGTATAAACTGAATTTAACGTTATTTTAACGCATAAAGTAACTTGGTGACAAGGGTTAGATATTAAACTATGACTGAAATAACAATCAGTTGGTTTATTGGCATCCTACTTTAAGGTAAGCCTCATGAGATACTACTTTTAATAATAACTCGTTATTTTGCCGTAACACTCACGTACAATCCTCACTATCCCAATTGAGCTTGAAAATAATTCTATTTTTTGCGGGGGGTAAATAACCTGGCTATCTCTAAAATGGTATCAGAAATAAATAAAACTGATAACCTTAAGCAATAAACTTACTCTGTTAATGGTGTTTTCAAATTTTCTGAGTTCTTACCTAAATACTACGAAGTCGGCAAGTTAACATTTTCCCTTCCTCTATCCGCAGCAACAGTATGAGGTGCTCGAGGTGTGCCCGAAGGTCTTGTACCAGGTGGAATTGAGTCGGATCACACTGGATACCCTATTCGGCTTCAGCGTAGAAGCCGAGCTGGTGGAGAATGTCGAACACCAGGACGAGCTTTGCGTCTACGTCAGTAGGGTAGAGGAAAACAGTCAGGCCCACCAGCAAGGTAAGAATTATATCTTAGATCACCGGGATTAAAGTGATGGTAAATCAGTCAGCCAACACTTTACACATGGGACAACATACTGTATGAACTTGATCTGATTCAAATTTTGCACCATGGCTTGAAGATGACTTGCTTAGCCGCAACAATTTTAAAGGTCATGAGGCAAGGAAAGCTTACTCAAGCCGCATCCTCTTTACCTACCCATCAAAACGCTTGGAAGGACTTATGGGGCCTAAGTTTAAATTTACATTTGCTCCATATGCACAGGGAGGTGTCCGAGAGGATCTAGCCCATATAAATTGGAACCTAGCCGATAATACCAGCCTGACTACAGATATCAAGCATCTTTACCTTCATCAGTTTTTTATTGCCGGGCAACATTTTTGAGGTAGATGTTTTAGGTTTGCGTTATCAAGGAAAACCTGTCAAAGGATAAGTGTTCTTTCAATAACAGCTCAAGAAATTTTGTTTCAGAATCTTTCTTAGTACTCAATCTTATATACTCCTTGGAACTGTTACAACTCCAATGAGTTTAATTTAGGAATTAAAATACTTATTAATGAAATCAAAATGCAGCATAACCAATTAATTACAAAAGAATCTCGAATTATGAAACTACCAAACGTTATAAATTGTTCCTAACTAGCGTATTTAGATAAAAATGATATTATCCCTCACTAAACTTCTATCACAAAAAATGTATAACTAGCACTGAAATATTCAGTACTCTCCCTCCAATAAAAGCGGAAAAGCTCCAAAATTTTATCTTTACAACCATTTTGTAAAAGCCCGGAAATGGAAAAATTCAAAAATAGTTAATTAATAAGGAGATTGGGACTTACTAGGTGACTTTCCCTTTCTGACAGACTCAATAACCTGACTGGTCTCATTTCTTTGCCAGGTCTGATGAAGGGTGACGAAATTATGGTAATTAATGGTGCGATTGTGAGCGACCTAGATATGATGTATATCGAGAGTGTTCTCCAGGAAGAGCAGTCCCTCTGCATGATGATGCGCTCCTCCCGCACCGAAACCCCAGAGCTTGCGAGTACAGTGAGATCAACGGGAGCGGACCTGGAGTACATCGAGTCCCTGGTGTGCCCTCCGCCACCTGGCGACTCATCAGACAGCATCACGATCGAGAAGCTCATCGTCCCTTCCCCCAGCTGGAAAGAGGGAAGCCTGCTCAAGTCTCAACAGTCCAGTAAGTGATTGAAGGGTGTAACTTGACATTTGCATTCTGCTATCCATCCGATTTCAAATGTCTAAACTACTCAGAATTTTTTTCTAAATTCAGGCATCAGTTACTAAGACTGATACAAAAAATATGTTCATTGTTATTACTAAAGAAGGAAAGAATTTTATTGCTCGCCAGCTCTTCCTTCCACCCTCTCCCATCATTCTTTTAAATAAATAAAATGTTTGCCATCACGTTCATAAAAATATTTACAACTTGAGAGTGCCTCGTCGGCCATCAATGAACCACGTTGGACTTTTTGCACAGGTTATTTTGATTATTTCTAGCAAGAAGAAATAATGAGTTTTATATACACTGAAGTGCCACTGAATTAGGGATACCTACCTAGTAACGAGTTGGGCCTTCTCTGGCCTTGATAACGGCTGCCACACGACGAGGCATAGATTCAACAAGTTTCTGGAAACGTTCCACGGGAATGGCTTGCCAAATATTGGCTAAAGCTGTCCATAATTCAGTAAGGTTCTTTGGTGCTGTGTGATGGCCTTTCACGCCTTGTTCCAAAACATCCCAAAGATACTCAATAGGATTTAAGTCTGGGCTTCTAGGTGGCCAATTCATGACAGAGAAGTCAGAGGAATGCTCATCCAACCAGCCAGTAGCCAACCGGGACTTGTGAGAGGTACAGTTGTCTTGCTGGAAAACTCCATTACCGTGCGGATAACAGAACAGCATAAACGGATGGAGGTGATCACCCAGGAACTCTACGTACCGAATTGCATTGAGGGAGGTTGGTACACGCACCAAAGATCCCAAACTGTGCCACGAAAAAACACCCCAGACCATGATTGAGCCACCATGCCCTTGTACAGTTCCAGCCAGGCATGCAGGATCCATGGCTTCATGAGCCTGACGCCATATTCTCAGCCTCCCGTCGGCGTTAAGTAGTCGGAATCGTGACTCATCACTCCATGCTACTCGTTTCCAGTCCTCTACACTCCAGTCTCTGTGCTCTCTTGCCCAGGCAAGACGTGCAGCCCGATGGCGAGTATAGAGCAATGGTACTCTCGTAGGTCGACGGCTCCCGAAACCCATACGGTGAAGCGAGCGTTGCACAGTCCGTTTACTGACTGTACGACTGGCACCGTCATTAAACTGGGTGGTAATTTGAGCTAATGTTTGGCTTCGCTGGCTACGTACAATACGCCTGAGCCGTCTCTCACCACGCACTGTCAAGGCTAATTGTCCTTTGCAGTTTGCCCGATCGCTACTTTTTTTTCCCACCATCCATGTGTTCTTGGTATACTCTTGACACTGTCGACCTTGAAAATCCTAGCTGTCTGACGATTTCGGAAATTGAATGGCCCATGCGTCGCGCACCTACGATTTGTCCGCGATCGAAGGCGTCTAAATCAGGCAGTTTACCCATACAGGCAATTCCAACAACTAATTCAGAACAACCACAGTACGCGCTATATATGCAGTTACCACAGCGCCCTCACTTGCGCATACATGATGCGCAGCGCTACACAATTTGCATAGGCTTTGCTATCCCTAATTCAGTGGCACTTCAGTGTAATTAAATTATGTTGGGTTAACTACAAGTATGTTTTGTATTTTACTTCATGTACTCTTAATAGTGTTACAAGTCATATCTTATAAACCTGTTTAATGGATGTACGAGTAATAACATGGATCGTTAGAGAACCCGCATGGCTAGAAGTCACAGGAAATTTTGACGACACTCGGTGTGTTTATATTTTGACACAACAACCGCAGGACTTTTTCTGTGCAGCGAGCCTACGTAAGATTGTGAATTACGACCAGAAAATCCGCTTCTCAGTAAAACGATAGACTGAACTGAAAAGCTCCATTTTCCTCCCACTTTAATACATCTCTTGAGCAAGAATTTGGGTTTATTTCTGTTTGGTATATTCTGTTTATTTGGGTTTATTAAGTCCGGTCTTCTATATTAAAGCTTATGCGCCTCAGTCTCGGGTCATGGGAAAATTCTGCCGTGCGAAAATGATGTCATCGTGTCTTTCGTGTCATCGTGTCGTTAAATCTATGGTAACTAACAATGATTGCTGTTGTGTATCACAAATATGTATTAGAATGACGTCATTTTCGTCCGGGGAAATTTTCGCTCGCCTCGAGACTAAAAGTCTAATTTGCTTTAGTCGTTTCACTTACAGAAAAGTATCAAATCACTGTGTGTAGTATTTATTTTAAGACTAGCAGAATCACTTTATGAATTATGAGGCATTCTTACCCAGAAAATGATGAAGTAAAACTGAAACCCCTCAGTAGCCATCATACGGAGATGAAGCTAAATATTACAGAAACAATACCTCAAACATACACTACAAGTAAAGCCAGTAAAATCTATAGACACACAACTTTTTCTTTTACAAGAAACATTTTTAAAAAAATAAGCTACAAATACTTTTTGTCCATTTTCATGAACAAGTAATGCGATTCCATACAGTAGAATCAAATTTATAAGTGTATCAAATGATGGCTCAAGCCGCCCACGTGGTAAAGTGGTTGTTATCGTCGTAAGCTTCAACACAGTGGGCTTGAGTTCAAATCCTCAATAAGTTTTGGTCGTTACCGTGCTCTCCCCTCATAAGGTAATGAAGTAGTCAGCAAGACTTCGCTTCGCGGTGAATAACAAAAGGCGAATGTCACACGACAAGTGCCTCCGCATTATAAAAAAAATGATAGCTCAAGCTCCAGGTCATAAAACAAAGTTCTCCCATTCGGCAATATTTAGTAATTTTTTACTTTATATGATTTATTAGGAGTCTAAAATAAACTACGTTCACAAAAGATAAAAATGAAGATTTAGATGTCATTCTTCCAAATGTACATCCTAAGTTTACTAATTATTTCGATACAAAAACTTGAGATGTAGCGTTGGTACAAATATGCAATAATTCAAACTTAAAATTAAAATATGCAATAATTCAATAACTTAAAATTGTAGTCAACTTTTAACATGTTTTTTCTCTCATTTACATGCTGCATCACTGTTAGAAAATGTATTTGTTCTCGTTTCTCAATTACATCAGAATATTAGGGAATGTTTAATAACAATTTAAAATTTCCCTACATATTCTCAAGTAATAAAATTTAAAATGGCATCTCATGTATCGTCTCACTTGAAGTGAAAAAAATTTTACTGTGATACAAAATACTGTATTTTATTATCCAAATTATGCTTACCTAAATCTTGTTGTCAACTTCATTGAGTTTTTCTTGATCATTGCCATGGTATATTAACATCTTACGCATATCCAATTCTTTTAAGTGATCAAGATGACTCTATAATGAAACACCAAATAAGTTTTACTACAAGAACTTGAATTAATTACCCCAACTGTCGGGGTCAATTTATGCTACGAATGCACAAAATTAAGAACAGAAATTTTTACAGCTTATAAAAATATTTTAAATGTATGAGTCAAAATAACACACATTGTATCAGACAAAAAAAATGAGTAAAATGTTTGGTAGTAAACAGCGTAATTTAAAAGGCTTTTCCTCTCTTTCTCCTTATTAGAAACAAATAGAACACCAACTGATGTTCCTTAAAATATGTTTTCCACTTTCTTTTTTCCCTTTCCAGGTTCCATCGAACGTTCGCCGGAAACTTCAGGCCGGCCCACACCCTCCCCGGTGCCTAACTCTGTTGACACCGGTGCCCTCTCCGTAGATCAAATCGATAGCATCTTGAAGGTAATTGAAGATTCGTGCAAAAAGGTAACCGGGACCTAAATTAATTCTATACATTTTATCCCATTCATTCGGAAGAAGAAACACAAAACAATAGGGCATCTAAATCATCGCACTGAGGTCCAATGTGCTACATATCAGTATCAGCCACGGCCAATAGCAGCGCAAGATCAATGTGAAAATTTTCACTCGCTGTATTTAGTCATTGACATTCCTACCGATGCTCAGTAGTAAACAGAACTCTCTTTGGAACAAACAACTGCAACGATGCATATACTGCATCGCAAGCATTCGATGCAAAGACTACATTTAAAAAAAAAAAAAATTTGTTAATAATTATTGACTAGATATATAGTGAATGCAGAAAAGATTCTTACTCAGACAGTTACATTCAAAAACTCTCTGCTTCAGAAAGTCCATAAATTTAAACTGTAAAACAACCAATCAATTGTTTATAACAGAATAAGCTTTGCTATTCCGTTTTATATATCCCATCCCGGCAAGAAAAGTGACACAAGTAAAAAAAATGGCAATTTTGAGGTTATGTCATTGAAAAATGTGTATGCAGTGCCCCATCGTGCACGGTAAGCGACACATCTCTATCTCGCAATTTGTCCCCCTGAGGGCAGTTGTATCAATTTTATTGTAATGCTAGTTCAAGCTGTACAGTATTCTTTAAGTTTCTCAAATGCTGCATTTTTGAGTTGTGGCACTTTTCTTGCCGGGTTCCGATATATGTTGTGGGCGAATTGACAAATCCGGCTTATTGCAAAGAGCGCCGTCATTTCGTAATGCGCCAGGCTAATTGGAAAGCAATCAACAACTTTCTAATTAGCCTGATATTTTTACGCTTATTGTAATGAGCCTATACACCTTTAAGCTAGTTAGAAAATTCGCAATAGTTTGCTCAAACAGCCTGGTTTCATCCAGGCTTGTTGCAATAAGCCTGAAGTAGTAAAGGCTTATTAAATATGACAGATAAAGAGATGGTTACTGAAGTACTTCTTTCAGTGAACGTATGAATTACTAAGATTAAAAAGAGGTGGCTTAAAAACTGCACAACAATCATCATTGTTGGGAAAATTTTTAATTATTATTATTATTAAACAATTGTAATAAACAAATTATTAAAATGGCAAACTTTTAGACTTTGAAGTTACACTTTCATGTAAATGACATAAAGCATAAATATCTCACCATCTCGAGACGTAAGATGTATTCTTACAGTTTTCAATACTTCATTCGTTTACACTATTATTTTAAAATTACAATTTCGTTGAAGTGAGTAATCGTCTGCAGTCTTCATCGAACACAATCTCAGATTTGATGTCGACGAGCTAGAATCGCAGCCCCGTTCTGTGTAAAACAGTTCCTTTGAGGAAAAAATTCTAAAAAATTGTTTCAGATGTAGATATCTCCACCCAGAACTTCCCGCAGGTATTTAATTGGGTAGAAGCCCGGAGAGCAAGGGTGAAATTTCTCAGATAAAATTGTTTCACAATAACATTCGTAGTCGCATACTTACGGCTGTGGGCGTGAGACCATTATCGAGCAAAAAGATGCAATCATAAACAAGGATGGGGTCGCATTGGATTGCAAATTATTTTTTAAACGTTTGTTTAGACGTGATGATTCACAATACTGTTAGTTATGATTAAACTACTAGGGGCACTCATGCAACTATAAACAAGCCTCTTGGTACTTCACAATGGAAAATAAATGCGTTATATGCATCGATCGTTTGCAAAAAGCTCGGATTATTTATCACCAAAGGTGAAAACACTTTACTCACACCTGATTTCTTTTACTAGGCAGAATTTCTTGTAAATATGATGGCAGTGAAAATTTTGTTTGCAAACATTTTGAACCGTATTTACAGATGGAATAACTGATCTATGGGCCTGTTCACATAGAATCCGTCAGCTTCAGCGTTACTCGTATTGACATATTTTAAACCATTCACAGACCTTAACAGTTTCGTGGCTAATCGTTTGGAAGTTTGTAATTGGTTAAATATATTTCAATATGAGTAAGGGCCTGTTCACATAGGAGTCCGTTGCGGAGCGTTAAAGTATTGAAATATATTAAACCAATGACAAACCTCCAAACGATTAGCAATGAAATTTTTAACGCCTATGATTGGTTTATTTTCGTCTCAACGTCGTCTTTCCCTTAACGCTACGCAACGGACTCCTATGTGAACAGGCCCTAAAGGTCTGTTCTCATAGAATCCGTTAGCGTCAGCTTCACTTATATTGAAATATATTTAACCAGTTACAAGCCTCCAAACGATTAGCCATGAAATTGTTAAGGCCTGTTATTAGTTTAAAATGTATCAATACGTGTAACGCTAACGCTGATGGATTCTATGTGAACAGGCCCTATTTCTCCAGTCCTGCTACCAGTTGAGGGTCGAGTAGTTTTCGATTTTATCTCTATAACGCCACTACAGTAACGACCTCTTGATCCAGCTAGAGATGAAGGGGCAGTGTTTGAGAGACCTAAAATTTTCCAATAAAGCAAATCGTAACTCTACAAATTACGAGTGTTATTGTAAGATTTATACATATCAATTTAGCAAAAAGTAGCCCAAAACTGAAGTAGCGAAGAGTAGACCAAAACTAAAATTTTATTCATTTTACATGATTCTTGGGCATTAGAAAGAGTTCCCTTTTTTCAACGAAATATAAAAATTAGATCTTCAAACTATAAGCACGAACCACAAATTGAAATTTGCCTTTTTTCTGGAGGTCATGAATACTTCTTTCACGTTCAATAATAACAGACTTACATTTTTATACTTTAGAGAATGCCTTATACATATACCATATTTCATGCCCTAATGCTGATTCGTAATAGAATTTTTTATTTAATTTTCATGGTTGAAAGAAGTTTTGCAGCGATTAACGTATTTTGAAACAATTTTTCATTTGAAAATGGCTGCAGAATGAATACTTTCTACACTCACTATATTCTGATCATTGAATTAATTTATTGCAGTTCGAGCTGCAACTGACGGCGTCCAGGCACAAAGCACTTTCATTTTTAGAAATGTTTGAAATAAATTCTTTAGGTAATTAACATTTAATTCAATAAAATTTTGTCAATTTTTTACACAATAAGTAAAAGTTTTACTCAGCCCTTAGAGTCCGTTTCACCAAAGTTTTGACTAATTCTAACATTTATCATAATATGCAAAGACACTTCGATAAGCATCTTTCCAAACTATCAAAATTAGATTAATGTATTTGATTTGCAGGTTTTGGTGAACATTAAAATAATTTTATTAAAAAATGAAACTTTTAAATTAATTTTATTAATAAATGAAACAAATGTAATGGGTATTTTTTTCCAATTGTATGTCTGTGTTATAGAACGTTGTACAGGATGTAATGGCTATTTCATGTTAATCGAACTTTAACATAAGTGCATTTTTCTGAGACTTTGGGATGGTACTACAATTCTCATTATGTCTAAAAATAAATTCTCTGGTTGTCTATGAAGGTTGGCGTTCGGGTTATACTTTACATTGATTATCTCCATTCTGTTTGATTGAATTAAGTGGTGTAAAAGTCCTAAAGTAATTCGATATTTGAAACCCATTTTAACAAATATATCTTATTTCTATCATCCAAAAATCAAATACAAAAGGGACTTCTATACAAGCAGTATATTCGCTATTTTCTCCATCTCATGCAATGCTTCGTTGACGTCGGACTAAAAAGTAATTTATTCAAGAACTAATGCAGTAATTATGTAAAAGGGTTTTTGACATAATCTCTAAGATTTAATTTTCAAAGCCTAAAAATTGGAATTGATATCAGAACTGTGAAAAATGGAAAGGAAAGCAAATTTGAATAAATATCTTAATTTTTATAACTACTGAAATTTTCTAACTGAAAATGCTTTAGCTATATTCACTAGGTTAGATTCTTCTTTGAAAACACCTTTGTTATACTATTCATTAAAATAATAATAATAATAGTTTACACTGCAAATACAAACTTATCTGTTAATCAAAAATCTTGCAAATTTCAATTTTGCATTCTATAGAAAAAAGTTAATTGCTTATATTCTACATGTTCGATAAGCGTTACAAACACGAATATATAACAAGTTATGCATTCTTTTTTAACTTGTCAATAAGTATATTCTATCATTTATGCAATGTAATAGATTATACAGATAGGGAAATCACAATACTTGGAAACATGTTACATGCTTTGAATGAAAATAACGTTAGAAATGAAATCGTTTGAACGTTAAATGAAAAAATTTAAAAATAAACATTGCCCAGTTGCATCAATCAAGGGCTGTATGATATACAGTTTCATTACGATGATGGTTTTGTCTTTCCAGACCGCTGACACGGTTACAGAGTACTGCCGGGCTCCTTTGGAGAGGAGGAGTTCAAGTATCGGAGGTGCTAGCAGTACTGGCAGTACTGGCTCCGGCAGTATTCCTTTCATTCCATCGAGGCAACTATCTGATGGTGAAAAGTTAAGAAAAGTCATCATGGAACTTATCGACACTGAAAGGACATATGTTAAGGTATCAGTAGTTCTTTAGACTGGAGGTAATCACTTCGTGCTAGCAGAATTGGATTGTGTTTATCCGGTAAACACTCTAGAGTAAAAAGTCATAAATACATGTTTTTAGGTATTAATATACCTAATTTTTGCTTTAAATTATGTTTCTTTATATGTATTTCTCGAAATGTGCCTAAAGAGTTAACACAATTTTAATTTTGCTTAGAGATTTCTGATGGACTTTGAAATCAAAAAAAGTGTTGAAAAAATTGCAAAGTTGAGTAAATTCATTTTTATAATCACTTTTTTACAGCAATTAAACACAATAGACTGTGAAATCTATAATGTCTAATTAATTAATCTGTCTTCAGATATGAGCATTATCCAGTTCTGCATAACACTTTGTCCAAGTTTTTCTCTGTGTTATCTTTCTAATGTATTATTTGTGCGAGATTCAGATTTTTCTCAAACTAAATCTTCATTTTTGTGGTTTGTCGATCTCATTATCATGTGCTTTTTTTTCTTTTGACAAGAATAATGAAAAATCATTTCGTAATAATTATAAATTACATCAATTTACAAATGTGAAAAAGATAAGATGGAAATTTTGTTTAAATTATCCTCGATTTTGTATTTTAAAAGTAGATGACAATACATAGTTTTTGTTTTGAAATGCCTTTGCGTATTTTGTCTTCCCAAGTGCCATTTTTCAGTTAACAATTTTTGAAAAAAAAATACTAATTTTCAAGAAATGATAGATTTAGTCTGTTTTTTTGCCATTTTGCACCTAATTCTAAGAGATCAGTATTTGTTTCTTCATTTTTTGTTTCATTTTGTTTAATTAATTTCGGAAGAATTTCAAAAATTCTGTGTACATTATTCTACTTACGTTGTAGAAAATATTTGAGATATGTTTCTATCTTGCACTTTAAATATTTTCAGCATCATGCAATTATTCACTTAGATATCCTTCAACAACATTCCCCATCCTTTAAAAAGCACATATGAACACTGCTTGCATGGCTCATGTTTCTTTATTTAAAACTAGCATGCGATATTTTATTTGTTTCACTTTCAGTTTTTAATGGAGAAATGTTTCTCAATATACATATTTCATTAATCCCTAAACCTTATTTTTAACTTATTACAAAACGCTGCAAATGTATCGGTATGCAAATTTAGACATTTTCAAACATATTATGAAGAAATGTCTTTCCTTTACAACAAAACTGAATATATTTTACAACAAAACTGAATATATTTCAATAACGTAAGAGCAGACAAAGGAATTGACAAAACACTAAAATTTTTAGCCTATATTTTTTTTACAGTAAAAGTTCGATAATCTGTTATGAAAATAACAATGCGTGCACATATTGTGTGTTAGAATGCTATGCAAACTATGCTCCAGGTTAAATTAAGGTCTTCAAATAAAATGAACTTCAGAAACAAATCTGAATTAGGCAAAATCTTAAAAGTTGACTATAGTTCATTGTATTAAAGGAGGTTGCATCTCACCGAAGAAAAATTCAACATATAAAATCTCCTGCAAAAGACAATAACTCAAATTTTAGCCTTTATTCTGTTTTACATTAAAGTTCAGTGTCGCGTCAAATTTTTGGCCATCTAAGTGAACTTTAAAAAAATAGTAGTAATTATCGATTAAACTTCGTGTTTACTCAATATTGGTCATATTTAAGACAACTTCTAACGTTCAACTTGCTAATATACAGTATGTTAACATAATATATACCTCACTTCAAAGTAGACAGACTTTATTCCATGCCAGTAACATTCCTTCGATATTTGAAAACAAAAGAAAATTATCAACGGATTAAACATAGCATCTGAATACTTAACACTTATTATCACAATTTTCGAAATAAATATGCAAAGACCTCTGTGGCTGCCAATAAAATCCAAAACATTTAGGAATAAAATTCTCCCGAAGAAACTTATTCATGCAGAAACATAATTGTGTCACAGAATACACTTTAAATACATTTCTACATCCCATCTTTAAGTATTTGTAAATAAAAAATAATAATAAAATAAATAGAGACTAAAACCACTGAGGTAATTCCAGAAGATGGCCGATATGTTAGGGGGCTAGTTTTCGGTACTAGAGTCTGCTTGTTTCAATTCCCCTGTCAGTTTGTAAATTATGACCGTCTCGCTCTCGATCAACCAATCATGAAGATAATAGAATTTTCGTTGACAATACTAAAGTTTCAGACAGATCTCAATTTTTGCTTTTTGTTGTCACAAAACAATCTACTATTTTTGCCTTTGGAGCGTTAACATTAGCTCCGTCTATTAGGTAATCGATCAGTCCATAGAGCTTTCAGCAGAGTACACCGCTGATTTTACTAATGTAATATCAAACAGATGCAGAAACGATATTGAACTATACACTAAAAGTTGCCATCTTTAAGATGGGAGAAAATTGATTATTTTTCTTCTCAGTAATTAATTACAACGCATATCCTCTTTCACTTGTTTGTAGAGATTAATCATTTACGATATACGTTATCCTTCACCCAATTAATGCTTCCCAAGAGCTCGCCACTTTCGGGTACTTCATTTCAATATTTAAACTAAGAGTAAATATTGGTTTGCTTGGTTTTTTTTTTCCTGTTGAGACTGATTCTAATACGTGGTGTTTTAACATTTTTTCGGATTAACGGACTTTTACTGTAAAACTATTGCGCAGACCCTTCTTGAATGATTCCCCCAAAAGAGAAAGAACAGCTAACGGGTGCTCTTGTGCTTTTATCTTGATTTCTTTTCTAAAAGAGATCTACTTTGACTGTGTTTGTTGAACTCCCCTTAGAAAAGCCCCATTTTTGGAAGTGTTGTATCCCTGCTATTTCTGACTCCTAGTCCTTTATGTTGTTGGTGCAGCACATGAGCGAGCTGGTCGCTTGGTATGTGGAAGCATTGAAAAAGGTAATTTGAGACACACTTTCATCACTGCCCACCCAATCCCCTTCCTCTTCCACATATGATGTGTCGCATGGTCGATCCCATTTTCAAAGATTACTAATACCTCCTTGTTTTTCTGTATCTCTCTCTCTCACTCTCTCTGCACCATCAATATGATATAAGGGACTGCTCCATCTTTATTTTTTAATTACTTTTCTCTGTCTTTCATCCCAAAATTTCACCGCCTCCTAACGTCTTCAAAGATGGTGTCAAATGCGATTGATCCTTCGACTGCGGGTAGAGGTGGTGTAAAACATGCATTAAGTGGCTTCCCTGTCATTGCGAAACACATTTTGATGATGGCATTTGGACGTTTTCCAGAATTTGTTTTTCTCGTTATAAAATTTTGCTCTTTTTATGATGTTTTATTTACAGATACACATAAAAAAATTGTAGGTAATGACCCATTTCTGATATAATGAAAGATAAGAAATGAATAATTAAACCTCAACGAGAATTTTAACACTTTCAACAAGCAACAGTTTAACAAACGAATAACATCATGACTGACATTTATTTTTCCTTATATATCTTTGAAGAAGGGTCTTTGATATTCAGGATTTAGCAGTTGATTATCTAATGATATGTTATTTCTTGAATAACAGGAAAAATAATTATTTTAACTGTCTCATCGAATTAAATTTAAATAATCGCAATTAACCGTATCTCACAAGTGTGACACTATTATTGTTAATAATTGAAAAGGAAATAATTTTCCCTCTTACCTTTATCGGTTTCATCCTCGAAAGGCCTCGAATCCAAACTTTACGGAAGTAAGTGTTACGTCAGTATCCATAACACACAGAAATAAGCTTTAGTATATACACTGCTGGCCACTGTAAATGCAACATCCTGAAGGAAACATGCAAATAACATGAAATTTACAACATGCATTAGCGGAGGTGAGATATGCAAATGATTAGAATTTCAGCGCAGACGCACATCAAGCGCGCCTGTGGCGCCACTTCAAAGCGCTATTTAAGGCTTGGAGATTTCGACGATTTCAAGTTCGGCAATTGTGTTTTTCTTGTGTTTTTTTCAAAAAAACGATCAATTATGCCTCGTCGAAAACAGCGATCATCTTTTGATCAAGTATCCGAGTTCGACAGAGGAAGGATAGTGGCCTACCGAGATTGTGGATTATCTTTCAGGGAAATCGGTAGTCGTGTTGGACGAAACCAAACAACTGTAATGCGGATATGTGATCGTTGAATGCAGGAGGGTACGACGGACCGGCGTGTTCGATCGCATCCACCTCAGCGCACCACTTCACGTGATGACAGGCAAATTGTGCGCATGGCAGTGACGGATCGCTCAGTCACATCACGAACCATAGCACAGCACATGCAGTCTGTAACGTATCATCCAGTGTCTGCGCGTACCATTCGACGGCGTTTACAGCAGAGTGGTCTGTCCGCAAGACGTCCATTGCTTTGTCTACCCTTGACGCAGAACCACAGACATCTCTGCCGCCAATGGTGCGATGACAGAAGGATGTGGACGGCAGAATGGAATGAAATTGTCTTTACTGACGAGTCACGCTTCTGTCTGCAACACCACGATGGTCGCATTTGATTCTGGAGACACCGTGAAGAGAGTATGCTGAACAGCTGCGTTATGCACCGCCACACTGGTCCTGCATCGGGTATTATGGTATGGGGCGGTATTGGATATCACTCTCGCACACCTCTAGTACGCATTGCCGGTACTTTAAACAGCCAGCGCTACATCTCCGAGGTGTTGGAGCCAGTTGTCCTTCCTTACCTTCAGGGCTTGCCCACAGCCATATTTCAACAGTATAATGCACGACCACACGTGGCACGCATTGTCCAGCGGTTCTTCGTTAATCGCCAGATTGAATTGCTTCCCTGGCAGCCTCGCTCTCCGGATCTTTCGCCGATAGAAAACATGTGGTCCATGGTTGCTCTACGATTGACCCAGATTCCATCCCCAGCTGCCACATCAGATCAACTTTGGCAACGTGTGGAAGCTGCTTGGTCTCTTGTCTTTCTTGGTGTTGCAATTTGGGTGGCCAGCAGTGTATAACTGCATTTAATTACACACACACGGCACAGTCTCATACTAAGCTAAAAGTATTGTTTTTCACCGATTGCACATCGGTGTGCGCACGCAGACACTGATCACATGAGCGGGAAGTACGCTGGGCTGTATCATGCGGTCATAAGCACTGATCACAAGTCACAGAGATATTGCTACTTTGAAAGTTAAAATGTTAATTTTTTATACTTTTGCTTGGTCAAAAAAAGAAGTGGATTTTTGTTTGTAGGTATTTAAATCAATACAATTTCCTGGACTTTCATTTTTCAAATGAAAGCAAATTAAGCTTTTGATAAGAATGGGTCGTATTTTGGGTTTTATTTCATGACAAAAAGTAAATTCTACTCCGAGCATCAGAGTGGTATTAGTATAACGTAGTTTAAGAGGTTTTGGAGGCGAGGACTTTCTATGAAAGAGACGTAGGTGACCAAGCATAAGTTTTAAATGGATTAGTGGCAAATTCTTTTTGTTTGTTTGTTTTTTGTTTAACAATGAGGCATTCATCTTCCACTAGATAAAAATTCAGCAATTTTAAATTTCTGTCAGATCATTCTATATCCTCTAATATGTGCTGACTTCTAATCTCACACATTCGGATACTAAATCCAACGTTGACGCCAAATGAGAACTTTGGGAGAAAAAAACACATTAACACAGAGTATGTTATTTTACTGATGTGGTACAATTTATAATCAAACTGTAATATAGTCTTTATGTATATTTTTACTATAATATTGTCTTTATATCGAAATTAACAGGTCATCATGCGTGTATTTCATTCTCGGAGACATTATGTTTGATGAATATATTATTAGGCTGTTATTGATTCTGCTTCACGTCAAATTTATACGAATAATATTTTGAAACGCCTAATTCTTAAAATATACCTAAGCAGAACATAATTTGAAGCTCCATTCATTTGTAGAAGTAATTCCATCTCTTTGAATCGGGTTTTTAACTGAATCAAAAGAAACATTTTTTTTTTTTTTTACTTTCACATGAGTTACGAATACTTTGATATAAACGCATTTAAAGAATACCTATAATTAATAGTATTCCCACTACGAGGTTCCTCATATCGACTACCAGTATTCGACCAGGGTTCGACTACCAGTATTGGAAGATGGCCTTTACAGCATTAATAAGGTAAAAATTCCAGTACAAGTTAAATCATAGGATGAAAACCTTTATTTTCGTAAAATAAACCCGTAAGAAAAGCAGTTTAAGAAGTTCTGGACAAAGGATTAATATCTGTTTTGAAACCATGCTGCGTTGTTTCCTTAATATTATCAAAATGTGCTTCGAAGTTCAGGAAGTATGATACTTACTTAAGTTTTAAGGCTGCTGTGTACTAACCCTATTGGATTCGCTCACCTCAGTGATAACCTATGGAGAAAATGTATCTACTATTGACAGCGATTTAAGAAAACGAATAATTTCCCAAGGTGTAAAATTTCTTTATTACGGAGTACAATTTTAAAATATATATATAAGTTGACAATCCTTGGACACATTTTCTCCATAGGTTAACACTGATGTGAGCGAATCCAATAGGGTTAGTTCACAGCAGCCTCAAGTAAAACTATTTTAGTGAAAATTGCAATTGTTATCCAAAACCATTCTAAATTGTTTAAATGAATAGCTTTCAATGGCAAATGAAACCATCTTAGGGGAATGTTTTCATGCACTTCATTGTTATCCCAGTTACTGCTTGGATAATTAGGTGTTGATAGTTCATTCTTATGCTATTTTTTATTTGATCCTTGTTGTTGGAATGGACTGGATGTTGCTTCTTAGCCATTTAAAATGTCTAACTTTCACCACTCTGATGTAGAAAACCTGTCATAACCCTCCTTCATTTTATGTTTGTATATTATATTCGAATGCACTAACGTGATAAATATCACATTGGTCAAGCTACGTACGGTCGGAATGTCTTCGTACTCCCTAAAAAACGTGTACATTTTTTGACAATTTAAAACTGCGGTAAATTGATAGAAAATTGATTTTAAAAAGTCATTAAAAATGAATTTTATTAAATCATTTTTCAATTAATTTAACATCAATCATTCGTAAACACACGTTTTCACATGTTAAAAAAATTGAGCTATGTTTTATCACTTCACATAAAGTAAATTATTTTAAATCGTTGCCAAGCAACATTATTATTAAAGAAGTTACTCATTAGAAATTGTCTGATGCAAAACACCTGCAGAAAGATAAATCTTTTAAGAAAATCGCTATTAAAATAAAAAAAATTCTGTAAAATATCCATTTAGTTTTAAACTGAGAGCTCAATCGAAAAACAAGAGACCGAGAAAACTGCTTAATAAATGAGTTTTTGTAGAAAAAACTTTTAATAAAACAATTGAAATTTTTTTAAACTCCGGGTTGAAAGAAAACGGATATCAAGTAGAAGTTATATTTCATTGTTCTTAATGCGAATCACATACGTGTCATTACAAAATATATTATTCAACAACACTATTTTTCCTCCTAGCATTTATAGTGAAAATAATTCTTAAAATATCCGTTTTATTTTAGTAATGAATTTTCACAATATTTTGGGATTTTCCCATCCTTTAAACACTTTTGAATATTTAAAAATAATCGTAATGTTGGTAAGGACTCTTTAAACATGATTTATTTAATCTGTAATTTAAAAAACAACAGCAGAAATCATATTTAATACTTTAATAATTTATAATATATTATGAAATGCATTTAATGGAAGAAACATCATGCGTCTAACACAAACACAAGATGCGTTATACATGAATAGAAATAAGTTTTAACTCTGAAATTATAGAGAAGGCAACAAAATTTTCATTCTTTTGGTTTTTAATTGTTTTTTAGTGTGTAGCTTGATAAATGTGAAAAAAATGTTTAATTTTTCCGTCGTATAACGTGAGTTCAAATTACGAAGCCATCTCTTTAATACTAATAACTGTTTGAGGTCTGGCTACCAATAATGGTGAAAGAGTGGCTACGTTCTGTTAATTGCATGAAATATGTAATTTAATATGTTAAGTTAATTCAAAATTATTAACCGACCCGTTAAATTAAACATTTTAGGAGAATAAATTTAAATTAAACTATTCTTTTATATTCTTAAATTTATTTCATTTTTACTTTCTTTCAAACGTTATACGTTCTGTATTTTTATATGAAGCATTTTTATATAAACCCGTTATTGTACAGGTTAAAAAGTAATTCCGCTTGCATGCAATTACGTAAAATGTAAAATATTCCTACGTTTTGCTAAAATTTAGTTATTTGAGTATTTTATCCTTACAGTATCATAAATTTAGATTTTTCATTGCTCAAAGGAAAATACGTTTACAATTTAAATAAATGCCTATTTTCTCTTCGCAATTTGTTAAATCTGTAGAAAGAGATGATTTTTTTTTATTTTATTACTCCTTTGGCAAATATTTTGAAAGTAAATGCGATATAATTTTGTACCTTAAGTTTTTCGTAATTCAGAGAAATTATTCACTACCACAGAATTTCTCTAAAAAAATTTCTCAATTTTTAAATATTAAATGTTTTTTAGCTGAAAAAGTGCACCAGTTTGCAAAACCAAAAATTGTCTTAAATGTTTTTGAAAAAAAGAATTCTTTGGTGTTCATTTCGGTGTTGAATATATTTTTATGTTGGCTCAAGCTAAGTTCAGATTTTACTAAGGGCACATGAGGTGCAGAATTTTCCGAAGTTTCCTTTACTAAGAAGAATTCATCTAGCAAGTTATCCATTGTTAATAACATAAAATAAATAACCGGTAAATTTCTTTAAAGATTCTTACACTTGTGAGCATTTTCATATTACTTATTTAGACTTTATAGATAAACGAGAGGACTGATTTTAACAAACCCCTATAGTATTATAAACCCCTATAAAAAATAATCTCAACGTACTCGAAATATACATGCAAATAAATATTAGCGTAAAACCACGTTACTATGAGGTGAAAAACACTAAATTTCGAATTAACTCCAAGTATACAAGCAAACTATAATCAAACTCATGTATTACACATGTATATTTAAATCTTTTACATGTAACTTAATTATATATTTTTTTATGTATTAGTTTGCAGTTTGCAATTGTTTAGTCTTCACTCTGCTCATGGAAACTTTGCTGATTATTCGGCACTATGGCCTGAAATTGAAATATCGAACTAAGTCAGATACTCCTGAAACGGTACGTCTGCACCTTGTGTGTACTGGTTCATCCAAAAATCTGAGCCCACAGAGAGCCATCCTCGTGTTTGAGAGCCTTTCTTTTTCTTTTTTATTTTCCCGGCACGTACTCAGAATCTCACACTACCTGGTTTTCTCTCTCTCTTTCCGTTCCGTGTCTCCGAACTGACGCAGCACCTAAACAGCCTGCTGGAGCACTACCTGGAGCCGATGAAGAAAGAGACCTTCCTCAGCAACGCGGAGATCCACGCGCTCTTCGGCAACATCCAGGAGATCGTGCAGTTCCAGCGGGTCTTTCTACAAAGCCTAGAAGAAGCGATCGCACCCGAACCCGAGTTTAACAAGTTCGAGACACCCTCTCAGTTCAAGGTGAGTCCATTCGCCTATTAGTCCAGTCAAATTGTGTTTTTCGGAGGAAAATTTTGGGGTAGTTTTGATTTCTTCCATTTTATATGTTTTTGGGGGTGCTGAATCCAAATCTGAGGTTTGTTAACAAAATTTCGTGACGCAACATTGAAGAAAATGCAAAAAAAGGTAAAAATTTTCATTTTTTGGCAGTTTTTTGCTTATAACTCGGAAACTATCAACTTTTCGTATATAACCCCATTTATTAAAATTAAAGTACATAAAATTTCCTACAAATTTCACTAGTTAGGTTTTTTTCTCCGGTGGACCGTTTGGGCTCAAGCGCTATTTGAAAATTGGCGTATTTCGGCTGTCTCCACAAAAACCCACTTTTTCCACTCCAAAATTCTAATTTATTATTAATGGCTGTCAATTAGTGAATTCCTCCCAGTTCTCTGCACATACCTTATTTAGATCGTATATGTAGAGGTACAGGTAATTTTTTCAAAAATAAAATAATGTTCAAGTTATTTAAAGAAGTCCGAAATTATACAAATTAGTTGTAATTGTTACAAAAAAGTTGAAATTCCAAAGAAAAATGTTGAAAAATTATTGCATTTTATTATATTGTATTACAATACATATGATCATATATTACATTATTATATGGGCCGTTGTCGTTTAGAGGGTCCTGGCTGAGGTTCTTCGAAGGCGGCGAGTCCTGGCACAGGTTCGGGTTGTTCTGTCGTCAGAGTCGGGGGTTGTTCATCTGGAAAATAAAAGAGGTGGTGAGAAAACAACAGCTTGTGATCATATCTTAAGGAGAGATGAGTGATTATGAAATAGATTGTGAGATTAGACATACCTTCCGCATCATGTAAGCGTATTTCTTCAGTCCGTTCTTCAGCCTGTACCCATGACGTGAAAGGTGCTGTATCCGTCGATTGTATGTACATTAAAATCAGCATTATCGTACACCTGCTGTGAAAAGCATGGCTGGTTAACTTTCAGCGGATCGCTGCTGACAGTTGATGCTTCCAGGCGGACAGCCTCTGTGTAAGTCGAACAAAATCCCAATGAGGAAACCACATCAACTAATTTCCTTCAGCCGTACTTCTTGTACAGAAACACTGCCAACCCTACGAGGACTGGTGAAACGAATGATCTGGGCCTCACTGCTGCTACAAGACTATGAGCCAGTGCTGTGTTCTTCTTCTTCCACATATCATGGTCCCCACGTTTTTTGTTTAGTACAACTGTTTCCATAAATGTACGGAGACTTTCAGGAATGAGTTCCTCATTTCCTTCCAAAAATTTATCAGGTGAGGGATACTGTTCTGTCTCATAAACCTGGCTCCGGATATCCTCAACAACAATTGCAGCAGCCGTCTTAATAATCCGGAGTCTTTCCTCTTGTTCATTTTTTAACACCTGCTGGTACCAAGTATCATTTAAAATTTTATACCCTGTGTTTTTGAAACACACTACCAGCTTCTTGTTTGGAGAAAAGGTCATTATTATATCGCTTCCATATTTTTTGAGTAGATGAGCTTTAACTGTCTTTATGTCAGGACGATAATCACCCTTGATTTGGTCCACCAACTCGTCTAGCGTAAAATGACATTCTCCATCACTATTCTCAAGATAAGTGTAGACATATTCCATCGCTGCTTCAACATGATTGGCGAATGGACCCCTTTTTCTCTTCTCTTGAATTTTTGGGCGATTGTACAATTTTCTCATGCATAAACTATGATACTGACAATCAGAAACCACCAAGTCTGAGACAGGCAAAAGACGTTTGATTATGGCTTGTCCATACTCATAACCACGTTCTTCTGCCCTTTTTATGATAGTTTCCTTGACTTTCAAAATTCGAACCTGATACACAATATTACGATTGGTTTTCTTTTTCTTTGTTGTTCTATAAAGTCAGGTGTTATGACGAGGCCACACATAAAACAATGAGTTTTGAAATTGAAATGCGCTTCAGTAGAACGTCTTTTGACTTGCTCTCTACCCTGCTCCACCTTCTTCAAATGAGCTGCAATCATTCTTTTATTAATGTAGTTTGTACGACATCGCTCATGAACATCAACTGCAGATTTTTCACGTAGCTGAACATGCTCACCATCCTTCCTCTTCTTGCTTGACTCGATAAACGTTTTCAAACCTCTTTGCCGCACCGTTATCACCTTCTCTACGTTATTATCCAGCACTTCATCACAAATAAAACACACATTTGAAGCCATTTTTAACACTACGCGTAAATATAACTTTTGAATCGTGTTGTCGTTGGATTCTAACACTGAACTATTTACTTCCTTCGCACTGCCACTGGTAGGAATCGGATGGGCGGTGTTTTCATTTACTTATTTATTTATTATTTTTTTTTGGGGGGGGGAGGAAACCTCGTGAACAATATGAAGGGACTTGAGACTGGGTCAACACCCCCTATATCGGATATAGGGGGTGTTGATTGGGTACGCATGTACACGGTGGCGTAGTTGGCCTTGAATCGTCTGTGAAGGAATCGAATGGAAGGAAAGAGGGATTTTAAACCAAACGGGGCAGTTATAAAATCATTTGGTGAGGCTCGCCGAGAATAAATAACATGAAAAGGCGTACAAGACGGAATTATATTTTCACAGAATTTAAATACAATGTGATTTTGAAAATCCTACATTGTATTGGAAGGAGGAATTAAATGAAAGCCTTTAACGATAAGTTTTGGAGTGTAAAAAGTGGGTTTTTGCGGAGCCAGCCGAAATACGCCAATTTTTAAATAGCGCTTGAGCCCAAACGGTCCTTCGGAGAAAAAAACCTAAATAGTGAAATATGTAGGAAATTTTATGTACTTTAATTTTGATAAATGGGGTTATGTACGAAAAATTGATAGTTTCCGAGTTATAAGCAAAAAACCTCCAAAAAATGAAAATTTTCACCTTTTTTTGCATTTTTTTCAATGTTGCGTCACGAAATTTTGTTAACAAACCTCAGATTCGGATTCAGCACCCCAAAAACATATAAAATGGAAGAAATCAAAACTACCCCAAAATTTTCCCTCGAGGGCCCCTTTTGAGCACAAATTGACTGGACTATATTCTTTGGCCCGGTTCACATCAACTTCACGTTGGACTTCAGCGTCAGCGTTTACTCGCATCGAAATATTTTTAACACATCTTAGACCTTAACAGTTTCGTGACTAATCCTTTGGAAATTTGTGAATGGTTGAAAGTTTTTCAATGCAAGCAACGTTAACGCCGATGAATGTAATGGGAACAAGGCCTAAATCTTGGGTTTCTGAACCGAATTCAGACACACGCGTCGCACACAACAAAGTCACACATCAGCTTTGCAATGAGGAAGAAAGATGATTCTCCTCTGGCATTCGCAACTGTTAAGGCTAAAAATTTACTCAATCATATAATAACTTTTTTTTTTAATTCTATGCTCGTCTTCGATATTCACCCTCCCAATCATATAATAACTGAGGATATGAAGAAGCCTTTCTTTCTCCCTGAACCGGAATTATTTCTCCTGATTTCTCTGGAGTTTTTCGTAAAAAAATTATTACAATGTTAAAAAAAGCTCTAATGACTTAAAGTCATCCATTTCAATGAATATCAATATTTCTGTGATAATTTGTAGGGATGCCATAGAACATCTAAAATATCCACCTTCAGTCTCAATTCCCTCTCAATAACAGTCCGCTGTTTGGTTATCTGTGTTCAGTGGTATGAATTGCGTTCTTTTTAGTTGGAATTCAGTTAACGCAGTGTTGTGCGTTTCACCTCTGCCGAGGTAGGAACTAACATGAGAAAGGAATACTGTGTTTGGGGGTCAGCGGATGAAATTGGAAATGGAAAAAAATATCGTAAAGAAGAAAAAAATCTCAAATTTAAAAAAAATCTTTTTTAAATTTTAGGAGAATAAAACTTAAATGATCTGTTTAGGTAGAGGGCTATAATCAATCTAGCCTAAGAAGTAGTGGATTTCTTGTTAGCCCCAGCATTTTCCTCCTTTACAGCAACTGACAGAAAACAGCTTTCCTTTTGGTGTACGTTGCATTTCGCAGCAACAGAACTAAACAAATTTTTTTTTAAATTTTTTTCTTCTTTTTTAAAGAAAAGGACTTTTGTCCCGTACTTCGTTCATAATAATCATAAAATCACCTCTCGTTTTTTTATTAAATTTTAAGGCTTAGTAGCAAAATCGGGGCTAATAAGGTTATGATTTCAATTACATGTTAGATTCTACATAACCAATAAATAAAAAACGCCAAAAACAAAGGCTTTAAAAAAAGAATCATATCAATACAAACTCAAGCTTTTTAAGATTTTTGTAGCACAATTTTAAGGTCTTTTTTGTAAGTAAATTCTTAAGCATTCTCTATTCGTTATCTTTCAGAATGTGTTGTTTGCACTGGGCAACTCTTTCTTGCTGTATGCTGACCAGTTCAAGCTCTACAGTTCGTTTTGTGCCAGTCACTCCAAGGCTCAAAAAGTTCTTCATCCAGGTATGCTACCCTTACATCTTTGATGTACTTTCACATTTTTGGGACAATCGGAAATTTTCAATATTAGTATATGAGAAACTAAATTTAATATCGTTTTTAGAGATATAAAAGTTCAAGGTTTATTAACTATTTTGAATAAGCATAAATAAATCTCTCTAGAGTGAAGGATCAATAATATGAGGGCCATAAATCCACAAATGACTGAAATTCAAGTAGTTTCTCATGTATAATGAACTAATAATCTGGTATACTAAGATTCGGTAGTGAGTTTCTATAAACTATACTATTAAAATTATTTTATTTGAATATGATTTTTGGACAGTGGTAGGACATAAGCCATTTCTGTTCGGAAAGAAATCACGGAAAGACCTGCATCGAAAATGTTGAAGAATATGTAAGCAGTAGACTATCCAAAGTAAAGCCTCCGGGTAACGAGAACAGAATTCACTCGTTAATGAAAAAGAAGAACAAATTGTTAGAACTGTCTATAAAATAGCAACACCAGTTGTTGCTAAATACTGTAAATGATTTCCTCTTGCTATGACTTTGAGTCCCTTATATAAAAGATGTTGGGGTTAACACTAATAAGCAGCTTAAAGGACTTCTTGTAAAGGATAGATCCTTTAGTGATAAAAACAGTAGCACTAACGAAAGCAAAGCTTCTAGTAAAACATCTTATGAATATTTTTCAGCAGCTTAAATAGAGTAGATTGTTTTAGTGATGCTTTTGTCCCCCGCAGGCGAGGGCAACGCGGCCCTGGTGGAGTTCCTGCAGTCTCGCAACCCCCGGGGGCAGCACTCCTTCTCGCTGGAGTCCTACCTCATCAAGCCCATCCAGCGCATCCTCAAGTACCCGCTCCTCCTGCAGCAGCTCAAGCACCTCACCGACCCCAGCTCCGAGGAGCACCAGCACCTGGCCGGTACATTCCAAATTCTCTCTCACACGCCTCGCGACAAAGACACGTCTCTTCTTTTGTGCCACCAAAAGTTGTCATTTTTCACATTACTGTTTAAATTTAATTAATCGAGGATGTTTAAAAATTTACCACAAACATATGTTTAATATACTCGTTTAAAGTTATTGGAACATAGTCCTACTTATGAGCACAAAAGGATTTCTTATAGGTAAATTAGAGAATGTGATTCAATATGGTGCTTTTATAACCCAACATTTATATTGAAGATATGAAAATGTGTTCTTGGTATCCATATTGAATCTCACATTTTCTGTCACTCTCCTTTGGATTATATAAATAGGGCATTAGACAAAGATTTTTTCAAGACTTCGTCTTCCACAAATGTTGCTCTTTGGCTCTCGGTTGGTATTTCATGAAAATTTAGAACCAGCTGATGACAAATATGTGACAGAAAACAAGGTTCTTTATATCAAAGGGTTGCATATTTTGAGAGTGAAGAACTTTTGCTCTAAAACCTCGTATTGTAAGAAATCCTGTTCTCTAAATTACACTTACTCTCTATGTATTCCTTACTCCGACAAAAATGCTACAAGCCACTTTCCTGTACTTTTTCAAAATATAAATAGTGTAGCCTGGAAACTGGAACTTTGGCAAATCTTATTTCCTATTGACTGCCATGATAAAAAACACATCCACAGATTGCTTATTTTCTTAGCTTGTTGGTTGCTTTTCTTCTTTATATATTTTCTATTTTGACCTCCTTGCAGTTTTCTGTATTTTCCTTTTTTTCTGTATATCTCTTCTGCATTAGAAATAAAAAATAATACTTTTTTGCTGCAGCTGAAATAAACCACAAACTTAAAAGAGTACTTCATTAATTAACAGACTCAAACAGTAATAGTATGATTTTAAGATCACCACGGCTTACAGCACTTATTAACAATAAATAATAAAAACTGCTAGCAGATTTCAGAGGCTGTGCGAGTCAGTTATTAGAATCTAGAGGCCTGTTACAATAAGCCATCATGATTTGATTGAAAAAAAGTCTTAAATTATGTTAACATCATGAATGTGGAATAAACATCAATAGTGAGAATTTCAACAGAGATGAAAGTTTACGAACAATTCATTTGTTCTGAAAATTATCTAATGAACTCTCTGTCTAATTAAAATAAGTCCAGTAGACTTTTAGGTCTACTGGACTATAAGTCATCCCTTCGAAATGTAGTCTTTAATAATCTAAAGACGATTCAACAACTATACTTTAGTAAAGGCTTTCATCGAACCGAAATGTTCACATTTTAAACGTCATTGAATTCTAAAGGACAAATTAAGTGGGTTATAGTTAGACTTGTTTCACCCCACTCTCGTAATGTTTAATTTCCATCCTAATCTTGAGCATCTCATTCATAAAGTTGATTTGTCTGATCATCTCAAACGTCACCCCTTGGATATATTTGACGAGCCGTATATTTTTGCACTGAAGTGCAGAATGACGAGTCTAACTCGTCAAGCGATTTTAAACAATATCTAGCAAATTTAAACCTCATCGTATTTGTTCACTGTAGAGTATTTAATTATTTTACTATAAGTTGCTACACAGTAAGCTAGGACAGTAATTCACATGCCTTTTCTGTGAAACGGAGGCCCATAATATCGCAAATAGCAGAGAATATGTTTTACGAAGATGATAACGGAAGTTTTGATGAAAACGTCTGTGAACAAACTAATCAAGAATTTTATATATCGATTCAGAACTATTAATAAATCGTTTACTGCTGTTTCTTGATATTTTTCCCCTTTTCGTTTTGCAATATGAAATATATTTTAATAACCTGAAATCCTCTTCAGTACTATGTCTCTCATTTTAAAGAAATAAAATTAAATCTTTGGTTGAAAAAAGATTTTTTTTTTGGGGGGGAAGGGGGTCGCGCGTGACGTCTCAAGACATTATATATATATATATATATATATATCCGTGTAGAGAATTTCTTCTTCATAGTGAATCGGACAATGGGTTAATACACTATTTATTGCATTTGTTGAATTTTTCCTCCTACAATTTTTTAAGTTTAATATTGCCCGTTTTTCAGAGGCCCTAAAGGGTATGGAGCGAGTGGCGGAACACATCAACGAGATGCAGCGAATCCACGAAGAATACGGAGCAATATTTGACCATCTGCATAGGCAACATCTCAAGTCCTCGAAGCAGGTGAGCCGTTCTCTGTCGCAAAACAATTCTAAACTTGCCTAGGTGGGATAATTAAAAACTCAGATGCATTTAGCTGACGACCTATGGTCACGATTACAGCGGTATTCTAGGCCTGCTTCACTGAGAAAGTCGTCAGAATAAAGGTTTCACTGAGCAGCATTCTAAATTTTATCCATAGCGTTGTAATTTACGTGAATCTTCGTCGTGTTTTTCCTTAAAGAGTCAATGCAACCTTACACAATTTCCTGAGTGCCACTTTTGCACCCAACGTTAAATCGAAATATCATTTTCAAACTATTTTGCATTATGTTCATTGCGCGACACAATTGTACGCTCTTATGTGTCGGCAGTGATGGAGATTTAGTCAGAGGGCAAAGGGAACTATAGTAAATTTCAAAAGTTACGCCGCCCAAACCCGTAGGCTATACGGCAAAATCAAACTGATGACCGGCCACCGCAACAGCAACTTTACCCTCACGCTAAAAGCGACTAACTTATTCAAATTTCGACCTAGACTCGCTCGGGAATTTCTTCCCAAACGGGCAACTACCATAATGCATTCTACTGTCCACCAAATGATCTTTATTTCAAAATAACATTACATTACATTCAATATTCAACATAACATGTATAAGCTACAAATAACGCTGCAAAATATTCAATAATTCAGCTAATAATTTACATTCCAATTATATAACTCAATAACATAAATATTACTATACGACACCAGCTTAATATTTACAATTACTATTCACAACAATCCAACATAAATGCAAGACACTAACAATATAATATATATACATGCACCATTTTTAACACAATATAACAAAGATGAACCCAACACAAAACGCAGCACGATTCAACTCGAACCGCGCCACAAGTAAATCCATGCAACTTGCCAGCGGAACAAAAAATAAAAGTAGTGGTACAATAAAGTTTACTATCCACCATAATCGGTGAGAGAGACAATGTGTTCAATTTTACTTATATAACAAAAACAAGAACTATTGTACGGAACATGGTCCGTGCTAATGTCCGCTGAGTTCCTCTCGTTATACCTCCACAGTTCCCACACTTCTTATTCGTACACTCCTTATAATATTCGTAATATTCCTTACAGATTCTGATATTCTTACAGAACTTGGCAATATGGCCGCATCTATAACACTGGAAACATATCTTGGGCTTGATATACTCTTTAAAGCTGTAGCACTTCCAGCCAACTTTGATCCTCCTCTGCTTTGAGATTCTCTTAAACGCTGTTCCATTTAATCTGATAATCCAGTTCATTCCATTTTTCCCTCCAAACTTTGTCACTATCTTCATCCTCGCTTCAGCCAACTCCAGATTCTGCTTTTTAAGTTTCACCATCTTTTCTTCATCTTCCAACTTATCTGTAACTCCATAAATGATAACGTGTGGATCTCTCTTCGTTGGTCTGGTTAACTTATAATCCTCGTTTAGCCGATCAATAACGTTAAATTCTTCAGTTTGTTTATCGACATCATCCTCTTTATCCACAACTATCAGCAGTCCCCCATTTCTAATTTTCTTGCATGCATTAATGCCAATATTCAGTTTACTAGGAACCACCAGGTCCTGCACTTCCCTCTTAACACCATCTTGCTCCTTTTTTGGCTGAATCACCACCATATAAGTTTCTCTATCACTTCGCTTTGTGGACCTTGACTTCGTCCTTCTTTATACTTCATAACTTTTCTTTGCGACATCCGCATACGACGTCGTCTCCTTGTTCTTCTCCAGTATCGAGACTTGACCATATAAATAACTTAACAGTTCATTCTGTTTCTCCACCAAACCTTTTAACTATGTAGCTAATTCTTTAATTGCTCTTTGGTCCGATTTAGATGCTTTGCATGTATATAAAATATTTACAATACTAGCCAACTTTCTAGTTGCACTTTGACGATACTCGTCGCAAGTCACTAATATGTCCTTAGTGCTCATTACGTGCACAACACTTCGCCCCCCATACTATGACTATGTATTAATAAATACATTTTAAATGAGCCACAGCTCAGCCACAAGGGCTCACCACGAGGAGGTGTCGGTAGGAAATTTAGAATAAATAACAATTTTAACGCTATACACACAGTTATCTACACGATAAACTCTTGGCTGTTTACATGAGCGAACTTTAGCTAACAAACTGTATACTTAGCGGCATGGGTAGGGTCCAAAGGAACTATAGTAATATATTTCGCACTCATTAGGTGTGATAGCTCCGATATTACAAGTACTTCCCAGGACCAAAGAATTCCCCAGATGGTAATAGTTTCGCAATTTGTAAAAGGTAGCTCAGAAGCAGAATTACATGTAGATTATATTATCCAGAAATGCTCTAATTACAGTGTCTAGTGGTTCGCTCAAATTAAAAAATAAAAAGTAAAACATGATAGACGATTGCTCTGAGGGAATGTAATCGTAAAGAACTGTTAAACAAACTAACTTACTTGTATATATATATATTTCTCCTACCTCTTTAAAAACCGTAGAAATTCGTATTATGACTTAGAACCTAGTTCCAGACATAAAATTACATGTTTTCTTTCTCCGTAGCATGTCGACCTAAGCCCGGGCGAACTTCTCTTCTACGCTGGCGTAGAATGGCTCAATATTTCGGAGTTCTTAGGCAAAATAAAGAAAGGTCTGGAGTTGTACGCTATGTGCTTCGTTTTCAAAACCGCTGTTGTCTTCCTATGCAAAGAAAAAATCCGTCAAAAGAAGAAGCTTATGGTAAGTTGACTTCTATTGCATTGCGCTTCCTCTGTTTGTACCTGACCTCTAAAGTATACATATTCTGAATTTAATTGAGCTGCTTGGCATCAGTGAAATATATACCCCTTGTGGTAAACTTGGTGATACCTCCAAGATAGTGACGGCAGCAACGTTTTGAATTATCGATTTTGTTGAAGAAAAAGCTGTTGAAGCTACTGATTTCAAATTGCAGGAGGTTATTCATGTCCCTTTTTCTCAGAGTTACATAAACATTCCATAATGTTCAGTTTTCTTCGTGAAATATTTATGAAAACAATTGATAAAAATGTTTGAGTTTTTTTATTTGTATCTCTTAGAGTTACCATTAAGAGCTTTCGGGGTTGATTTCCTGTCTTAGTCATTTTTAATCATTTGAATTATCTGACATATTTAAGCTTCAAAAGAAAATCCAGGTTGATGACCAACAAACAAAATTTTAAACTCCCGTAGATGTAATCTTCAACAAACTGAATTATAAATTAAGCTGATAAATTTTACTCTATGCATTACCGTTTCAGTGAATGAGATCGCACAGCTATATTTGAATGTTTAAAAATCGGACATCCCACCGAAACAGTTTCTTCGCTTGTAACAAGGTGTACTTACGAAATGAAAAATTACAATAGACTTATATTCTTAGGAGTTATTTCATTTTTTAAAAACTCGCCTTTTGGGTATCCTTCCGCCAGCAAAATTTCAACAATTTTCTTCTAGTATTGTCTCTCTAATTCAAATCAGCAGAACTGTTTAGAATATATGCCCATTACGTGTAATTTTGGTTTTTACCCCCCTTCAACGTAAAATTAATAGAAATTGTTTGGGTAAATTCAACCTTAATTTCACCGGACGATGGCCGTATGGTTAAGGAGCTGGCGATGGTACCTGAATCTATGGGTTCCAGTCCCACGCTTGGTATGGACGTTTGTAGCTGCTCGGATTAGGCTTTATGGAGTAGGTCCCGCTCTAATTAGCCCTTGTGTTGCAAAAATTGACCTTAACGCTCTAAACCAAACCAACCTTAATTTCTCTGACTAAAGTGTGAATAAATTATTAGTTGATTTTTTTATGCACACATAAATAGCGATTGAAAAACAAGATCTGTTAATATACCCTTTATCTGATCATCTTATCCATTCAGAGACTAATCGCTGTGTAAACAAATCTCTCCTCCCTAAAAAAATTTTTGGGATTAAGCAGTCGTGTAGACAATAGTTCTATCCTGCATATTATTAAACTCTGACACAGTAAACATTGTATCGATATGGAATAACTGAAAAAAAATTTCCATGGAATAATTAAAAAAATTAAATCCTCACCAATAGATATACCTTAATGTTTCTACGCAACGAACTTTTATTGAATGGAATTATTTTCATGACCTTAACTTTGAACGACACATTTTACAGGTGATTATTCTCTATATAACGAATAACGATTTTTGTACAAAAAGTGTATTCCAACAGACAGAATTTTTAAAAAAATTATAATGATTTTTGTTTATTAAAAAAGTTTTGTTCCACAGGTTACATGCTTGTCCGTTAGTTTTGTGGATTTTTTTTTAAACACACAACTCAGGAATGTGCACAGAATGTAAAATGTACGAAGCTTAACAATTTATAATGTTTGAAATTTCAAAAATCGTCTTTATTATTTCAAGTATTCTCTTAGGTAATTTATTTTTAAACTGTTTGTTTTTATGCCTTTTTGGGAAACAAACACACAAGCCCACGCCCTTACACACACACACACACAAACATATATATATATATATATATATATATATATATATATATATATATATATATATATATATATATATATATACGGTGTCGTAACTAGCCATTTCTGTGCCCTGGGCAAGAATTTGCATTTGAGCCCTTATTTAATTAGGTTTGGGAAAATAATAACACAAATACAGCATTTTGGGCCCCCTTCCAAGTCAGCCCTGGGCACGACAAGCCTAGTTACGGCACTGTGTGCGTGTATATATATATATATATACACTCATGGACAAAAAAATTAGCGCACCAAGAAGGAGTCGTCAAAATGAAACGAAATTTTACATACGTAATGACTACTTTCATATAAGTAAATGATAAGAAAATCAAAGAAAAGGGATAATTTATTTCAGAGAAAAAGGCAAAAGAACGGAGGAGTTAATACTCCGTTGGACCGCCTCTAGCGCGAATGCACGATGCGATACGATCGGGCATTGAGTCATACAAGTTCTGTATGATGTCTTGAGACATTTCGTTCCATATTTGCTGTAACCTTGCCTCTAGTTCGTTCAAACTCGTGGGATGCCCAACTCGTCGTCCCAAATGATCCCAGATATGCTCGATTGGAGACAAATCTGGGGATCGGCAGGCCAAGGAAGGGTAGTAACAGTGCGGAGACAGTCTTGTGACACCCTTGCCGTATGAGGCCGAGCATTGTCTTGTTGAAAAATGGCTCCTGGGATCCGTTGCATGAGTGGCAACACATGTGATTGCAGGATTTCATGAACATACCGCTGGGCTGTCATGGTGCCACGGAACAATACTAGGGGTGACCGTGTATTGTAGGCAATGGCACCCCATACCATCACACCAGCTGTGGGAGCGATGTGTCGCTGTACAGCAAAGGCAGGATTGAAGCGTTCACCACGGGCTCTCCACACACGAACACGATTGTCATCACTGCCGAGATTGAATCTGGATTCGTCGCTAAAGACGACCTGGTTCCATTCCGCTGCAGTCCAGTTTCCTCGTGCGCGGCAAAACTCCAAACAGAGGCGTCGATGGGTGGACGTCAAGGGCAGCACACGTAATGGGCGTCGCGATACCAACTGTCCTTCAGCCAGGCGCCTTCGTATGGTTCGAGAAGACACAGAGGCCCCTAGTGAAGGTGCTACCTGTGCCTGGATGGCGGCCGATGAAGCAGTTGGCTGTACGCGTGCATTTCTTACGATGGTCTGTCGAGGGCGTCCTGAGCCTGGTCTTCGTGTACATGACATCTCTCGAGTCCACTGGTCCCAACACCTCCTCACAACACAATCAGAGCGGCCTAATTGACGAACTACTCGCCTAGCTGACCACCCAGCTTCCATCATCCCGAGGATTCTCCCCCTCTCAAACTGCGACAACTGCTTATATTGTCTTCGAACACGGCGTAATGGCATGTCTATCTCAGCTCTTCCTTTGTAAATGATTCAGCAAACTCAAACAAGCTTTGGTTACCTGTTTTATACTCCACAGAGTACGATGTTCAACGCCCTCTACCGGCTATACGTAATGCGCAATTACGCTGCATTTCTAATCATTTACATATCTCCCCGACATGTACCTTCATTGCAAGTTTCGTTACGATCCCGCAATTATTTCTTGGTGCGCTAATTTTTTTGTCCATGAGTGTGTGTGTATATATATATATATATATATATATATATATATATATATATATATATATATATATATACTCTGTCACAAGAAAAATTTATGCAGCAAGAAGAAATCGAGCTATTAACACGAAACTTGACCCCGCCATAGTTGGGAACACTTCTAGAACGCATTTTTTGGAATGGTGGGCATTCCGCATGATGTCTTTTCTTCAGGTCCGCCGTCAAGGTGGGGCAGGGAGGACAAAATCCCTGGGGCCTGGGCTTCCGGGGAGCCCGGTTAAAATAAGAGTTGACTAAAAAAATTTATACAATGTTCAAATATTGAGTGGAGAGGTGGCCCGCTCTATTATTTTGCCCCGGGCCCTGGCTCAGTTGACGGCGGTCCTGCTTCTCTTGACTCAAATCGGGTCTCTTTTAGCGGCATTATCAGCGTGGGAAATAGCCAAAAGTCACATGGAGCCATGTCGAGTGAGTAGGAAGCCTGAAGACACACAGGAATGTTGTGTTTGGCGAGGAAAGCCTGAATCAACGCTTTTGGCAAATTTTGATGCAATATCGCTGCTCAAGTTTTTCTGTCATTTTACAAACACTGAAATCCGACGACCGCTCACTACACGTCTTCACTCGTAGGCCGACTGCCAGCGGCTGATGCTTTCTGCCCATGAGTGTCCCCTCTACATCTGCACGGAAGAAAGTCTCCCGTGCTTCATTGGTTTTCGCGAGAAAAAATAAGGTTCGATACTTTTTTAACAGCCCTCGTATAAAGCGACAGACATTTTTGGTAGCCTAAAGAGCTGATTGAGTAGTGAGCATGGCAGGTGATCATGATTTAAGAGAATTTCAGCTAGGTTCGATGAATGGTGCTTGTGAAATGGGTCGTGGCATTTCGAAGACGCGGGCAAAGTTTAGAATATATATATATACAGTCGAACCTCCATATATCGAAGTAGCAAATTGCGCGAAAAAAATTCGATATATAGAAATTTCGATATATAGAATTGAGCTTAGTCTTATCATAATTCTCCTAAAAAAAAATTAAACCTAATTTTCGTATTCGAAACTCCATTTCTAATTTATATGCGAATCCCATTAAATGAAAGTTAATAACTAAAAAATGAATTAATATGAAAGATTTATTGATTACTACATATCTTAAAAAAACAATAATGCAGACACTAGTTACAATGATCACAGTTACATTCTTTTAACAAAACTACGAATATCTTGCTGAACAGGTAGTTTCGCGGAAAGTTCAAAGAAATGTTCGTATTTATTCAGTCCACTAAAAACTTCATCAGGGACATTTTCCGCGAATTGAAGTCCACGACGTATAGTTTCAAATGCCAAAAATTGGGAGATTTTATTCTAAAGTGGAGTAAAATCTCCCAATTTGTCTTGAAATAATTTCGATATATACAGATTTTTTCGATATATAGAAACAATTTTTCTATGTAATGAACATTTGCTAAGAGTTCGAGATTTGCTAAGAGTTCGATATATAGAAAATTTCGATATAGGGAAGTTCGATATATAGAGGTTCGACTGTATATATATATATATATATATATACGGTGTCGTAACTAGCCATTTCTGTGCCCTGGGCAAGAATTTGCATTTGGGCCCTTATTTAATTAGGTTTGGGAAAATAATAACACAAATACAGCATTTTGGGCCCCCTTCCAAGTCAGCCCTGGGCATGGCAAGCCTAGTTACGGCACTGTGTGCGTATATATATATATATATATATATATATATATATATATATACACTCTGTCACAAGAAAAATATATGCAGCAAGAAGAAATCGAGCTATTAACACGAAACTTGGCAGGAATGTAGTCTGGTAAGAGATATGCAAATGATTAAAATTTCGACACCAATGAGACAAGGATAAGCGCGCTATGTGCATATGACATGCACAGCTGGGAGAGTTTAAAAGCATGATTGCTCGTGCCATAGGGTTATTCAAACAAATCTGTCGACTTGGATGCACGGTATTGTGACTAGAGATGCCTCTTTGATGCCTCGCAATTCAATGCTAGGACCTCTACTAACATGAGGCTGAATACTTTATAACACTCACTACACGATAAGCGCTTTAATAGCCGGCGTTCAACCTGAATGCCATTGTTTTCCTCACGGCATAAAGCTCTACTTCTCGTATGGGGTCAGGAACAGCACCACTGAACATTCGAGAACTGGAAAAAAATATTCTGATCTGAGGAGTCTGGTTTCCAACTAATTCGGGCAGATGGAAGAGTTCACGTGTGAAGAACACGCCATAAATAGGTTAATCCAGTATGTCAATAAAGGACTGTACAAGCTGGTGGTCCCTCAGTAATGGTATGGGATGTGTTGAGCTGGCACGAAATAGTACCCCTCATACGTCAACAATTTCTTTGACCAGTGAACGTTTCAGCCAATCATGTCATACATTCACTCTCATGGGTTTGGGTGTCCTCCGACAAGAGAATGCGCCAACATACACACCCACAGCCACCAAATTATTCTTAGAGAGAACACTCATCCGAGTTTTGGAACATAAAATGGCCCCCTTGCCCACCAGATCTCAACGTCATTGAACATATCTGGAAGACCATGCAGCGTTCCATTCAAAGCAGAGGTCCACCATCTAAAAATATTATAGAATTGGGGACCGCTCTTCAGGAGGCGTATTCTTTAATGTCTACAGACTTCCCCAGAGAGCTCATGGAGACTATTCCCCGTTGTGTTTCTGCAGTTCTACGATCCAGAAGGGAAGCTATCAGATATTAGAAAGGTATCCCAGTTTTTCTGGCACTTCAGTGTCAATACATTTTATTAGATTAATTTTTGGACGAAATATTTGTTATTTTACCGATTTTCTCTTTAAGTAAATTTATTTTTGTTCATGTAAAATGAATTTACTAAAACATATGATGCCTCATAATTCTATAAATATCTACAACGCCAAGCTTAGTTTTTAAAAAAACTTTATTATATCAGATTACGTTCTTGCAACTTAATTTCTTTTGAGCAAATTTTCTTCAAATCGAATTTTTTGAGTTCCACTATGCAATTCCATTAAATAGGGGTTAACTGTATATAACTGATATTCAAAAATAGACATTTAAACTTTTGCTCACCATGAAGCACTTGATTATCTTTTTCAGGGGAGTTCAACGAAAAACAGTACTTCAGAAGTAGAGATCATCCGCTACCAGGTACTCATACCGGTCACGGAGGTGCAAGTACGTTGCAACACCCTGAAAGATGGTGACACACATTTCCTATGGGAGTTGGTACACTTAAAATCCCAACTCCAGAGAAGATCTGAAAAAGTCTACCAACTGTCAAACAGGTAATTAACACAACCACGGGGACTTAATCACAAAAGTCTCGTCTTGAGAATAGCGAGGATCATATTTTGTGAAAAGAGGATTTCCAGCTGTTCCCTACTCAGCACACAGCAAAGCTTAGAACATAAATAACTCCCTCTGTTGTCTAGTAAAGTAAGCGAAACTGAAAGACGTAATACTACGGTTTTAATCATCCAAACTGTGAAGGACACATTTTCGCCAGACAATCTATTTACCATTTCTCTTACCATATACCAAAGTCTCTCGACTTTGGCGTATGACTTTATTTTGAGAATAGTTTCAAGGGAAGACCGTTGTTGGTTCGTCCTGTGTATCACAAGGCGAATTCGTGAACTAAGGGAAACTCATCGAAACAAAGGTTAAGCTTAGAGAAACTAAAATTTTAGTTTGTATGCCGATTAGGAATAGAGAAATTACTCGGTTTTTTTCTATTTTTGAGAGTTTACGAAAGAGAAAGCAAAATAATTTTAAACAGCGATAATTATGTTGTAGACAAATGTGTATAACATTGTCTCATTTTGATATCTCGTTGTCGGATCTTTCGCAGTAAAACTTCCTAGGCCTTTGGATAATTCTCCAGGTAAGCAACACTAGTCAGTATGATCAGAATCGTGAGAGTTGTAAAGAAATCTAAAATTATTACCAGACTAAACGACTAGGTGCCTGACAAAGTTTCTCTGGTAAGAAACTATACCTCTAACAACAAACAAAATATTTACATGCAGTCAGTCTGTGCAAATAACTAAAAGTGGGATAAACAAATAACCATCCAGAACTGAATTATCAACACTTCTAACAAATCTCGTCACTAATGTAATATAACTTTAATTCAAAAATATCCTACCCCTAAATAACTAGCTTCTAATTGCTGTCTTGCAACACGTAGCCCCGTCTAAACCAATCCTTCTTTTTTATATATCATAGTTGGCCTGTTGAAACTGGTTTTCCGTCGATTCTTTCTAGATTAGAACACCTTCATCTATCTTAAATATCTGTCATTTGCATAGGCTAATTCTCTATGTTCACACTCGGTAAAATTTTTTGTCATAGTTCCCAATCAGCGTCCCCTTAATACCTTTTTCTCTCGCGGCTCTAAATGAGGGTTGTGGAAGTTTTTATGAAGAACTGGTGCCTTGAAAATGACGATTAGAAAATGAAGGCTGGTTAGGATAAAAAATAATAACGATAATAGTAATAAAATCTTATACAGTACTTCATAAAATGCTTGCAAATAATGTAATTAAAAAACTGTTAGAAACAGATATGAAGCAACAAATATCAGCAATAACAATTTTCTTCTAGTACGGCGAATCAAATCATGATTTACTCGGGGGGTCTCCCTGTTGAGCGCGTAAGCCGTATTTCCGCTCGCCCTCCTCATATAGTATAATATATTTAGGTGAACAGAGTCTTTGGGATGGAAAAGGAGTTACACCAGCGGAACTGCGGATGTGCGTCTCACTCGGGACGAAAACGGTTTCAAATAGGAAAAAAAAGGGGGTGGGGGTCTTCGGATAAATCAATACTGGCCAAACAAATTCCAGGCAAACAAACTGGACACAAGAGCAAAATCTCATCTATGAGACGAATATAGTTTGAAATAAAAAGAGAAGTTGGGAGGAGGGAGTTGATTTGCTTTTCTCCCTTGCAGCACGAGCGAGCTTAGGAATTCTTTCCTGAAGACGGTCCGGCAGATCATCCGGGAGAGCGTCCGCAACATGACGGTGCCCGCGACGAAGGGAGCCCGGGACAAGTCCCCCGGCAAGCCGAGGGGCGGCGAGGGCATGGCGCGCACTCTGAGCGCCAAGAAGCGCTCGTCGTCCTCCCGGCAGCGTCACTCGGCGGGCCACTTCGACGGCGCCACCTACGAGAACACCTCGGACGCGAACTTCCGCACCCGCAGCCGGACGGTGGCCGACGGAATGGACGACCTGCGGGCCCATTCGCCCGTCAACCTCGACTCCTCTGAGAAGTCCGAGCGCTCCGACCGTTCCGACAAGTCGGACCGGTCCGACAAGTCGCACGACAGTGGGAAGCTGAAGCCGGGCAACCTGGGTGCGCCACGGGGGCTAAGCCTCAGCACGACCTCCTCGCTGTCCAACTCGAGCGGGTCGGCGAAGCTCATCCAGTCGAGCAACCCGCCCACCAGCTACCACCCGCCGCAGACCGGAGTGCAGGCCAGCTCGCCCATCTGGAAGCCGAGGGAGAACTCCTTCGACAAGGCGTCCACCCTGCCGGCCAGCTACAAGGGCGGCGGCGGAAAGGAGCAGGAGGGCGGCAAGCAGTACTTCGTGTACGACGAGTACGGGGCCCCGCTCTACGTCATCCCGCCGACAGTCCCCAGCAAGAAGGAACAGCCACCCGCCACCACCACCACCACCACGACCATGTCGAGCAAGCAGTCGGACTGCTAGCACGCACGGGGAAAACGCTAGTGCCACGAGTTGCCTTCACTCTCTACACACACGCAGGACGGAACATTTAGGTCATATTTTTTGCGAAGGAAAACAGATAAAAACAAATGGCGTTTTAGTCTCTTACAGAATACATAACTTGGTGCTCTACTACAATTGCAAACCAGAAAAAAAATATAGATATATATATATATACATATACATATATACACACATATATATATATACATATACATATATCCTTTGACAGTGTGGACCTCGTGTGTCGGTTGTTTATCTGTAAAAAAAAAAATTATTATTATTATTATTATTATTAACTAACAAAATGCACAGTGGACAAAGTCGGGAATTTAGGCTACGTTCCTGGAGTTTTTATTAAAAGTCTGAGAGAAATAAATGAAATAATACAGAAAAAAAAAGTTATATGCGGAATATTTTTTAAAAAAAGAAAATTGATGGAATGAAGGAGGAATGAGAAAGAATCGATTTTGTTTATCACTGCATTTATTAAACCATATCGCTCCTATTTGTTCTCAGTCATATTTGTGAACTGTTTATGAAATTTGGTCCAGTGACTTTATATTGTTGTATTTGACTCCAAAGAAAGAACTATTCGAGCACTCCAAAAATGAAAAAGAAAAAAAAATCAATAAAAAGGCAAAAAAAATTTCAACATACCTTGGAACACAAATTGATACTACTTTTGTCTCCATATCATAGGGAAAAAAGTGACTCAGTTAGCATTCCATTATAATTAATATATGATTATTGCTAGAATATACATTAACAAAACGGAAAGTTGATTTAGCTCAGAAGAAGAAAAAAAGACGAAAACAATAGATTTAAAGTTATTCCTCTCTTTTGCATGAAGTATTTGTTTATCGTAGGTAGTGCTTGGTCGTAGTCCTTTCCACACACTGTACAGTAGATCTATATTATATTTAAAAAAAACAAATTGTCTTTTTGCCGCTAGAGAGGTCACAGCTCAACAGATTAACAAAAAATAAAGTTGTTTGTATCAGTGTTTTTCAAGCGAAGTAACCGCGGGAAGCTGCTGTGCCTTGGACATAAACCAGAAGTTTTAATCGATTATTTAAAGACATGTAATTTTCATGCCAAGATGGTCATCCAGTCATGTTAGCATTTGTAAATCCACTTTCCTAAACGTAGATGAGATACCATAAAATAAAACGAAATATATTTAAATGCTTTCAAACGGTGCACTGAAATAGATTTTTAAGAGGGTATACAGTTACGTCTCCTCCATCTTTTCATATAGATAAATCTTTCAATATATATATATATATATATATATATATATATATATATATATATATATATATATACACATACATACATATATATATATATATATATATATATATATATATATATATATATATATATATAAAATATATATATATATATATATATATATATACATACATATATATATATATATATATATATACATATATACATACATATATATATACATATATACATATATATATATATATATATATATATATATATATATATATATATATATATATATGCCAATCCTCTTTCGTTCTGTTCAATTACGTACTCGAGTGCTGATATCTTGTAACCTAGTTGAATCCTATAGTCCAGTGAGAAGCAACCGCCTTTTCGATGTTTGAAAAACACTGGTGTCAGCAGATATTTGGAAAAAATAAAATTACCCAAAAAAAATATATATATATATGAAGAAGTGGTTTAGTAAGATTTTGTACAGAACTTATGTAAAAATATATATATATATATATATATCGATTTGTATTGTTCACGCGAACGGAGAAAGGAAATGCTGGCTTTCTCCAACGTGCTGACAAAAGCAGTCTATTTTGCTCGAGTGTTTCACATCCTAAACTGAAGCACAAGACCGGCGATGGAATACCTGTTTGTGTGATCCGATTCGGAAAAAAGAAAAGTGATCGAATTTCTTCACCCCGAGTTTTAGATTTACGAATGCCTTCTCCTACGATTAGCAATCCTCAAAGAAACAAGTGCTCACAAAACAACTTCCAATTTAGCCCTCTCCGCAGAGAGAGAAAGAGAGAGAGAGATAAACATGCTTAGTTAGATCCCTCCTGTGCGTCGGCGATCCGTGTGCCCGCGGTGTTTGCCTCGAAACCGCAAACGCTGTCGTTCAGATTGACGAAAGGAATGAGACGGCTGCAGTATCAAAATCCTACTATCCGGTGCAACTATTCGAAGAAAATACGCTAAGGGAGGTCAGAAAAAAATATTTTAAAGTCATTTCTCCTTTTAGAAGCATGCAGTAGTGTTAACCCCTTCCGCTGAAAACCAGAGTTACACTTTTTCTCTGCTGCGTTTTAATTCCAGCGTCTCATTCCGCTACGGTTCACGGCACGGCATACGCACCGCACCGCGGTTGGAGGAATCTTAATTAGGCCCAAACATTAGCCTAGTGATCACCCCGCGCGCGCGTTGCTGCGTTTAGCGGGACGGTCATCTGCAGTATCCTAGACAAACCATCTCTTCGGATGGAGGAAACATATAATATATTGTAAATACTTAAATGCCTGTACTTGTACATAACTGAATAATAATTATAATTATAGTCCTAGATGGTGACTGACGCGTTTCCTGGTTACTAAAGGATAGATTTAGTTTTTCGAATGACAGAAGAGCGCCGAAGATTCAAACCGCCGTGAAGATGTATAAACATGACTATCAAAAGAGGTTGTTCAGATACTGACTAAGAAGATATATGATTGTGTAACGTTTACATTTCTTTTATTATAATTATTATTTCCCCGTAAATCATCAAGAAAACAAAATAAATCTGTCCAATTTTCTGAAAAAATATCTAGACATATATTTTCAAACCTGCTTTTTCTACAACATCAAACAACAGTCGATTTCATTTTAGAATTTTCACAATCGTCCGATTTTTTTCTTTTTTTCTCTCTTGGTTTCTTTAACATATTAGCACACCAATAATACATTTGCTCAGATATTTTCTTAATGTCTGAAATGATATCTGCAAATAATCTAAATTTAAAGAGTGTGGTGGTTCGAGTATTTAAATCATAAGAGGCTAAAAGAAAAAAAAAAGAGAGAAACTATGCTATTTCAAGAACAGAAAAGCAAACGATGAAACGATGAAAATATATTTATATCTAATACATAAATATTTAAGTTCAAACGAAAAAAAAAGTAAGGAATATCCTTTCAAAAGTCAGAGAGGATATTAACTTATCCTAAAAGTACGTCAGTATATGTAAAAAGTATACTTAAGACGATACGCTAGGATATGAATAAAGAATTATGTTAGAGAACAATACGTTAAACACACATAGGCGTTATATTTTTCTCCCGGAATGTCAAAAGTATAAAAACTTTAAGGAGAAATCATATAAGCCGCCTATAGTTTTGTTTCAGTCATTCTTCAGTAAGTTGAAGCACATAATTATCCACTATGTACGGGTAGCCGCGTTTTCGTTAAAATAAAGAAGATTTTCTTAACAAAATTACAACCCCGAAATTATGAATGACAGAGGTTCCTTATGCTTTTAGCTAAATAAATTTCTAGAACTTAACAGATTTGATAAACAGCTTAAACTATGTACCCTTTAATGATGATAATCTCAATAAGAAAAGGAAATTTTTCAATAAGAAAAATGAATTCGGTTCGTTCAAATATTGCTCGGTAGAAATAGCAGAAAATAATATATATATAACCAAGATAATCAAAGCAATTCAAAGTCAGTGATGTTTCATATTTTAATTTTCCTTTAACATACTTTTAATAAGCTAATTCCGACGCTTTTTCGTTTTCACTGTACCTTTCTATATTATAAGTATATAGACCCAGTCCGTCGCGATTTTCAATAAAATCATCAACTGACCCCCATAGCAGAATATCACTACTCTGGCTTACTTAGAGTTGAGAGCAAAAAATTATTCAACTAGTTGTACAGCCAGTTATTATGTGCTTAATTTCATAAAACCCAATTTAATACATCGAATGAATTCGCGAGATGATTGCATTCAGATTTGCAATCGGAGAAACATTGCGATGGTTTTCTATACCATGATGCGGTTTACCACTCGGTTTCCAAGATCAATCAAAGTTTGAATGATCGGCGCTCTGCTATCAGTCATAAAAAATAAATTAATAAAGGCAGCTACGATTTAATCAATTAAAATAAATCATCGAGGGAGGTTCGATAGCTCGCAGGAGAGAACTTCCATAGGAAACGCCAAAGTAAGTTACGGTAGAATTTTTTTTTGCTCACAAAATGCTGCAAACATGAACATATTTCAAGCGAAAACCTCAGTTGAAACAGAAGGGTAGCGCTACGTAAAGCTTTTTCTGTTTCATATCCGCCGAAAGGAATGCCTGTTCCTTTCGCACAGCAAACTGCGTAATAAAAACAAGTTCTTTTTTCTTACCCCCACAGGCTTACTTGTTTGATTTTTAATGAAGGTGCTCTGCAACAATTTCTGCTGCGACATCATTTCTCCCTAGAGCCTAGATATATCTAACTCTCAGATCTTAAAAAAAAAAGGAAGAATGAAATCGTAAGAAACTAATAGCATTTTTTAATGTTGTGTCAATCTTACGAGACTTGCTTATTTTCGTAGTGAGTTTCCAAAATATAATCCTGAATTCATGCAGCTTGGTTTTTGTGTGGCCTACGCTAAATATCTGTTGTGTAAAAGTACAAAGAGAAGTTGTAGATAACTCTTGTGAGTGTATGCATATTATTTATAGATATACGAGCGTATGTATACATAATGTGCATACACATCTATGTTTGTATATAGTTTCTTCTTTTCCTCTTTTGCTTTCCTGTCGAACTTGTGTTGAAGATATATTCAGTGTTGTTGGTTGTTGACACTTTTACAAAAATAAAACTTTACAATATCATACAAAGATGGAGTCGAAAGCTTTACTACCTCACTTGCCCTCACGGGATTCAAAAAAGTATCCGAAGGGAAGAAAACAATACCAAGTATATAACTAGAGTTTTAACAAAATACAAGGAAAACAAGGAAATTTCAAATTTTCAAAGCCTACCACAAAATATTCAAGCAGTCCATAATCCCCCCAAAACAAATAATAATAATAATAATTAAGTAGTTTTTTTATGTGCATCTTCATGGGAAAATAAAATTTCAGCTAATTACATGAAGATGTTTATAAGAAAATACAAACAAATGATTGAACAACCAGTGTCTGGATAAACAAATACGTAATTTTAAAATTATATACCTAAATAATATCCCTTTAAAATTAAACGGAATGTTCTGCATGTTCAACGCCGGGTGATACCCGAAAGGTGGTACTAAGTATCAGTCAGTGGGACTACTCCCGCAGTTGGCATGGGTTTTTGAAACCGTTCGGAATCACCATTTACATGATGATCTCCATGTGTTTTAACCCCCGAGAGGCAAAAGACAAGTGTAGCTCTTAAAAAAACAATTAGCAGATTCAGAATAGCTTCTTTTCTCCAGCATATAATAAGGCATGGGTAAAGTTTGTATTTTCTTCTTATAAGGAACTGTAAACAAACAACTTGCGCAGATTTTCCACGCATACTTGGACGTTACAAATGAGATGGTGATTAAAAATTTGCCTGACTCTTAACTGACTCTTCAAAATGACATCAAAGTAAATAAGCAGAATGTTTGCTTTTTTTAGCTAGTTTTTTTAGGTTAATAGATCACACAAATTGTTTTTAAAACGTCGAGCAACTACGTACATGGTTAATGTTTTTTTCTGATAAAAATTCACAGTAAGTTATCCAGAAAAGCGAGAAAAGGTCACGGATATCATATTAAATTACATTTCCTACTGTTCAATTAGAATACGAGCAATATTAGCTGAACGACATAATCTAGCCTTTTATACATTTATCATTCCATGATGTTGCGGCGACCCGTCTTCCGCAACAATAAGGACAACTGAATTCAATCCGGAAAAGCTTACTCCATGGCGAGAGTAATTCTGGGCTGAAAAGCAACTTCAACTTTGACTCGAGACTTCCTCGGCAGCGCGCACGCACGAAACGTTTTTCCTTCGGAAGTTGTTCTATATGCTTTTGACATGTTGCAGTAGTTTTAGATAAATCGAATTGTCCATGTATATATTGTTGTAAATAGTCTTCAGCTGTGTGTTAAAATAAATTTTCTATAACGCAACTTATCTGATTTATGGGCATACCTTACCCGTACTGCTGATTACTTTAGTAACAAATCGTAACACCAGCAGAGTCCTACCCAACTCAGCCGTAATGCAAATAGCCTATGCCTTATCAACTGCTCCTAAGTGCAGGTCTTAGCTGAAAACCGAAAGAAGAATGAGACGAAAGTTCTCAAAACTGTTTGAATAATACACTGTAAATCTTTAAAGTATGTGGAAAAAGAGGCTACTCACGAGCTTCGGAAAAACGCATTGCATTTTACTTCCATCCGTCATAAAAGTTAGAAAAGTTAATCAATTTTCTTAAATAAACAATTCGGAAAAGTTAAAACAGAATTTTGCTAGTGTATTGGTGTAGGATTCGATTTGCAGACAAATCTGTGGACCATCATATGGACCATCATATTCATTAGAATTCTATTGTTCAATATTTTATTGTGCGTCACCCTTTTACACAAGAAAGCCGATAGGATTAACGTATAGCGACCAACATCAAAGTCCTAAAGCAGAAGGAGGAAACCTCGCAATACAGGAATGAACCCTATGCATTTTCATTTATAGGCTGGTATCATCATAGTCACTGAAAACGGTTGATTCTATCAAAAATGTATAATTTCGCGGCCGTGCTTCAGAGCTGTCAGAGCATATTTCTTCAGTGTACGGTTCGGTTCCAGCGACGGCTATTCACATAAACATAACAACAACTATATTTTTAATGATCTTCAGCTAAACACATTTTTGTTTACCACTTCCTAGAACAAGCAAGATTTATTTTTGTTTTCAAATCAAAAGCCTCAAGAATCAAGCAAATGAAGAGTTAGGGCCTGTTCACATAGGAGTCCGTTGCGTTGCGTTAAGGAAAAGATGACGTTGAGACGAAAATAAACCAATCATAGGTGTTAAAAATTTCATCGCTAATAGTTTGGAGTCCTATGATTGGATTATTTTCGTCTCAACGTCATCTTTTCCTTAACGCAACGCAACGGACTCCTATGTGAACAGGCCCTTAGTTCGGACGGACACAATTTCTTTTCTTACATGCCTAAGTATTGTCGTGCTCACGTATTCGCTAATTCAGTATAATCGCAGTTTCAAATATTTGCAGTTTAAATACTTGCGGCCTAAAAATAATTAGGAAAAATATAACTTAACGATTTATAAGTTTCAAAACGTGCATAAAATGAATATGCTATGAATACGGTGAAATCCTATAGCCAACACGCTCCTAGTTAGTGTACGAAGACAAAATGCATAAAGCACGCCCTGATGGGCAGAGTCGATTGTAAATATAAACACCTTCAGCGTTCTAGACAGTCTTGGATCACGTTTCGTCCTTACTACGAGCTACTCCGCAAAGCATTGCCGATGAGGAAGCTGGAATTCAAAAAGCGAAATTCCTCTAAATTTTCACTGGTGACTAATAAAATGTAGTCATCCAACCCACTTCGGAAAGAACCATCGTCTATCACAAATTGTACAAAACTTAAAGCGTTTGAAGATGACAAAATGAATAAAGAACGCCCTGCTGGGCTGAGCGAATTGCAAATATATTCACCTCCGGCGTACCAGGCAGCCTTGAACTTTTATTTTTCCCTGTAGTCCTTACATTTTCTGCAACCACCTATGCTAATGCCATGAATTAACGAATCCATAGACAAAATGAGAGTTACGCATGTGATGTTAGGTGAAAAGGTTCATTCATAATATATGGATTAAAACCCAAAGGAGCAACGTCGTCATTTTTATGTTTAGAAAGCTCTAATTTATCTTAACAATGGCCCAAAAACGTAAGAACTGTTGTTCTGACAGTGCTTCTATGCATTAAAGAGAATGTACACCATAAATGTAGAGGGTATTCAGCAGTACAATTTATCATTACTATATTTAATACTGGTAATGTCTATGGGCCTGTTCACATAGGAGTCCGGTAGCGGAAGCGTAAAAGGAAAGATGGCGCTGAGACGGAAATAAACCAATCATAGGCGTTGAAAATTTCGTTGCTAATCGTTTGGAGATTTGTCATCGGTTAAATATATTTCAATACTTTAACGCTTCCGCTATCGGACTCCTATGTCAGGCCCTAACAGTACGAAATTTAGTAATTAAAATGTACTTCATTCATACATGCTACACGAATATATGCCAATATGTGTGTCATACGCAGTTTTACGTTATCGCGTAGGTCTTGAACTTATTATCCGCGAATACAAGGCACTACTGCAAACATATATTTTAATAACCAATGTTTCGCTATTTTATTCTTTAAAAATGGCTATTTGAGGCTAAACTATCCCTGTGTCACGAAGACCAGTGATCATCAAGAGATGAAAGAAGTCGTATTCTCTACTCAAGTGTCCAGATACCACATGTCCTAAGCATATGAGCTGAGAATACTTCCGAAAATAGTCCACGACGGGTTGAGAAGAAATTTTATTTTCTGTGAACTACTCGTCAAGGAAAGAGAATAATTGTTGTCCCTTGAAGGAGCATCTCAAATCGCGATAGCTAGACGTACAGCCTTACTAATGTGATGTCGAAATTAAACTAAAACATAGCTAATCAAAACCCCTCAAAATCAAAATCGACTAGAATACAAACAGAACAGGATAAGGATATTAACGTCAATCTTTTAAAATAAACATCTATTCAGATATACTTACGGCAAATAAAAAAAAAATACTATAACAATAAAAATGTAGCATATAATCAAAACCGTCGATTTGGAATCCTAATCTTTTAAAACAGACATTTGCTTTTATATGACACGTGATTCAGTTCTAATAAGAATATAAAATTTAGAAGGAAAAAAAAACATCTATTCGTAACAAGATAACGATGACGTAAATTTCGTAGGATGGGTACGGCAGTTTTGCTTGAAACGGGAAAAATATATATATATATACTGCCGATGTGCCATATAAAAGTTCTTTCCGCGAAGGAAAAGCGCGATTATTTTTTCATAGTTAATAGTTTTTTTTCTCTTTTTCAGCTACCATTCTGATGTATTTTGACTCATAAGTCCGGAACTACTTCGGTATTTTCAAAATATTTGGCATCTCTACAAAATAAGAGTTCTTTGAAACCGCTAACAGCAACCTGAATAGGAGTTTTTTATAAAAGAATTAGCAATCGTATCTAAACACACACTTTTCTCAGATAGATGAGAACGCAATCGCATTCCAACATGTGCCATTAAAAACGCGGGTGATAAAAGGGTCCTCAATTACGAAGATTTTAAGTAAAGTTAATCCTTTCTGCAAAAAGCTAGTAAAATGAGCGAAATTGCATGTCATTGAGATCCCTGAACTACATTCGACCGTTGTATAATACACACTAAATATTTCCGTGCAAAGGACTTGAAAACAAGGCTTAAGGATTATTTCTAAGGACTACCAGATAATAAGTAGCTCTTTGTAGTAAGGACTTTGAAAGACCTTGGGAAATCGCTCCCCTTCTACGGTCTTCTATATTTCAATCACATTTGTTTCCAACAATTAAACAAACTTTATGGTGTACACGAATAGAAAAATAATCTTCCTTCTTTTATTACCACTGGAATAACTGTCAAAGTTTTTTTTAAGAGAGAGAAAGAGCGGGAGAGAGAGAATGAAAAGAGAAACTTACTGAAAGTTTTAAAGCACTCCTCAAAGCCCTTGCATTACTATCACTTCTAAATCCGTGGCGACGCGTATAATTTAACCTCACAAACATTAACATATAACAACACAACAGGCTCGGATCGAATCCCGGCATCGCGCCACTAAAATGCCTCCGTTTGTATCGTCCCTTCATAGGGGGGTAATGCTGGTCCGCTTATATGGTGCCCCCATAATAAAATGGCCAGCAAAATTGCGGTGTATTATAGGCGAATGTCATCGCGACAAATGCTTCCGCATTGGTTAAAAAAAAAGTGTTGTAGAATACACGCATTATCAACCCATCAGATACAATTTCAAAAAATAGTTCCCATGTTATATTGGCATGTAACACGGATTTGCTCCTTTACACTACAAAACAGAAAAAAATCTTCTAACACCAAGTCACAGCATATGAAAATTTAAACAATTTTAGGATACATACCAATTAATTAAAGACCGTATACTTGATGATGTTAAAGTTTAATCTCATGAAATACAGAATAGGTTCAAGAACAACAGTGGCATAGCGAGCATAACTGACGCCCAGGGCACAGTACCTTTTTGGCACCACCCCCCCCCCCATGGTCTTGGGAACCATTTGGAGCTCATCTGCGAGTGGCGCCCGGGGCATGATAGACCCCCTTGCAACACCACTGAAGAACAATCACCTCGATAACCATCCCAAAATCTCTCAAGCCAAATAACTTTGAGGTGCGAAAGTAAAATATTTCATTTCGAAGTGATAAATATTGGGTTCTGTGTATGACAGGAACAAAACAAATGCAAATTAAGGAAATTAAATCCTATGAACTTTTTCGTGTGAGCAGTAAATAATACATAAAGCGTTTCTTCAATAAACACACTTTACAAATATTTGCTTGATAAAGTTCATGAGACATTTTGAGCTAGACAAGAATTAAGTTTTTTTTATACATACAAACGATTCGTTTCCATACAAACCTATTTATTTTTAACACTTTAATTTTTTGAACCACCTAAATAATAAAATTAATCATGAAAAATGATTTTACAATTCTGAAATATAACAGTTGCAAAGGCACTATCAAAGTCTTATCTAATTACACCAGTTGCACATTACCAAGTTATTTCGAAAATGAAAATTTCAACGCAAGGCCTAAAGTTAATTCAACTGGAAAAGTCTGAAAATTAATGAGAAAGTTATTCCCAATTTAACTACATTATGTATTTTAATCTCACCGAAAATAATCAACACGGATATCCCTTGTATTTTATCGCATGTTTTCAACAACTGCCAAAAAATTATTCCCACAGAAAAGCTTCATAAAATGCTAAAATGGAACTGTGAAACACAAAGCGAACAGTTAATACAATTATTCAGTTTGTACCACATGCATAACAGTGGCCTTTCTTTAATTTTTTAGTCTTAACTAAGATAAAACACACAAATAAAACAAAAAAAAATGCATCTGTTAATTCAAAGATTTAATCATCTTTCGTATTTCAACATTTTGCCTTTAGAAACTGTTACAAACAATCTAATAGCAAAAAAAAAATGTGTGTACATTTGATTCTATTGTAATCCTTATTTTAAAGAATATGAAAATGCAAATATTCAGATGGAATTTCTTCAAGTCTTTACACTTGCCTTTATCATTGAAGACAACTTTAAAAGTGACAAAATGTTGAAGCAGCCACAGGACCGCCCAGAGGGGGGGGGGGGCAACTGGGGCACTTTGCCCCAGGCCCCCAACTGCCGGAGAGGCCCCAAAAAATTTTTAATAGTTATTTATTAGATTTCCTCCGAAATAAAATTCTGAAACTTGTACCGTACTTCAAAATTCAAAATTATCTCCTGAAAAAAGGGGTCCCCCAAAAAAATTTAAAAAAATTATTCGATTAATCAGATTTCTTAGGGCCCCCAACAGAAGTTTGCCCCAGGCCCCGTAAAGTCTCTGGGCGGCCCTGAGCAGCCATATAAATAACTATACATGAAAATTTCATTCCATGCTAAGCAGCCCACTCTGGATGGAATTAACTGACAATAAAAAGTCCCGAATTTTATTAAATAAAAACAGAACTTCACTTCAGTCATCTTAAATTGCTTCATCCACATGCTAGGTAAAAACAAAACAGAGTGTCTTTAACTGTTGTCAACCTAGTTTGACTGTAAGGGGCTCAATGAAAAAAACGCAGAGTAAAATAAATGCTTTAATGATGAAGACATCTCATCGTTAAAAATATTATAAACAAAACTTCAGTTTAACATACATCGAACTAGCTAAAAAAAATTACATGGCAACTTCCATATATATAGTACAATCAGACATCATGCTGACGTCTCAACCAATCAGCTATTATTACATAGTAATAGAAATTTTAAAGTTAAAGTTATTGGTATGACCGAAAATAAAGGTTAATTCCAACACTCGGCCCCATCGGTCATACACTAAAAAGTTTATTCACAAGTTTTTCGAAATCATTAGCTGTTAGAGCTTTTGTCAGGAAATCTGCTAAGTTGTTTTTACTATTTATAAACTGTTCAAATTTTCCTTCATTAAGCAGTTTTCTTATAAACTGAAAACGTATGTCAATGTGTTTCGTCTTAAAGTTTTCTACACTATTTTTACAATAATAAATAGCTGACTGGTTGTCACAATACAAAATAGGACAATTAATTTTTTCAAGTACATTTAATTCATTCTATATTCTAGCAAACCATAAAAGTTCTTTGACAGTCTCTGTCGTTGCGATGAATTCATATTCCATGCTACTTAAAGCGATGCAATTTTGCTTATTACATCTCCAACTAAAAGGAATACCAGAAAAACATATTATATACCCAGAAGTAGGATATCTGTTAGTGAGGTGACTACCACAACTGGCATCTTAATAAGCTACTAAAGATGATTTATCTGCATTCGATAAACAAAGTTTATATTCTTTAGTATTTATTGCATAATTCATTAAATCTGCAACAATAGTCCAATGTTGATAGTTATAGCAATTTGAAAATTGTGCCATCACAATTACAGCATACGCTATGTCTGGTCTACTGCGGCTGGCAATAAAAGATAAACACCCTATTAACGTTCGATAAGGATATTTCTTCATTACATCATTCTCAATTATGGCATTATCCTTTACAACTGGTGGTAACTTATAACCCACTTTTAAAGGTAATGTAACATAACTTTTAGGCAAATCAGAAAACTTCTTGATTAAATTAGCAAAGTTTTTTGATGCAAGTAAATTTTATCATTGCAATTTTCAAAATTAACACCTAATAGATATTTAACTCTTCCTAAATATTTGATATCAAGTTTACTTTCTATTAACTTAACACAATTCGTTAAATCATCTTTAGTTTTACAAAAAATGACCATATCATCAACATATACTAGTAATACAGAGGCTGTTCACACATTTTTAGACGATGTATATTGTATTCACAAAACTAAATTACATAAATTTCTTGTGTTTTAAATGTTCTATTTGACATCCCTTATTCTGAACTATCTTCCGACACCGCAATTTCCAGGATAATAATGCCTTTTGAAGTGTCAGAAGAGGTATTCTATCCCATTCCTCCTGAACAGCTTTCCAGAGTCCTGTAAGGGTTTTGGGACGACGTTTGCATAATGCAGATTTTAAAAGTCCGAAAGCACAAAAATCCATAGGTGATACATTGGGAGATTTAGTAGGGATATCAGTGAAGGGTATGGCCTTGATACCAGTTTTTTGTTCCATTTCTTTTAGGAAATTTACAGTGGATTTTGATGTGTGACTGCTAGCTTTGTTCTGATGGAGTCCACAGATTGATGGCACTGTGGGTAAAGCGATGGTATTTCATTCAGAAAAATTGGCGATAAAATATGTTCCTGATAGTATTTGGAGTTAATATTGACATTTTTTTCCACTCTCTTTATTTTTAACTTGCCATTATAAGAAAAACCAGCAACAATCATGAATCCCTTAGAAAAACTTTCTTTCGATTCTTTGAACCATGTACTTAAATTTTTTCTTCCCTTTTATGATAATAAATGGCTCTTTTTTTGTTGTAATCATTTAAATACACCCATGATTCATCAATTGTGACAATTGTTTTCCATTTTTCTTTGGATAAGTGTTTCTCGTATAGAATTCTGCAGCGTGTCCTGCGTTCAGCGATATGATTTGGAAGAAGACGATGCACATTGCGTTTTTTCGCTTTCTTAAGATTTAAATCAACGTTTATCATTTTGTTTACAGTGGACACCGAACATTTTAAAGATTTTGCAACTGTCCTTTGACTAGGTGGATTTTCTTTTAACATTAAATAACATACCTTTGCAATAGTCGAAAATGTCCGTTTTTTCCTTGGATACTTGTTTGGAATTTTTGTCCCACATGAGGCTCCAATGTGACGTTTTTTTCCTTTCTTGTTGACGATATTACCTATCGACGCTTTAGATATCACAAAACCATGACTCTCACATCGTTTTTGGATAACTGAGTATGCATATTTCTCTTCGGAAAGAGCATAAATGTAGCCTTCGAACCACTGCTTTGTTAAAAACGCCATTTTGAATAAAAACAAAACTTTCAAGCTGTAGACGATAATTTTGACTTTTAAAAACATAGTACAATTGCAATTATTTCTTTTGCAGTAAACGGTTTTTTATTACCGCTTACCAAAATCGTCTAAAAAATGTGCGAACAGCCTTTGTATTACATTATCACTTTTATATACACAATTGCACCACTTTTGCACACAATTGCACCCAATTGCACCCTTTGTAAACCAATTGATTGTAAAATACTATCCAACTCTGAATTCCATTGTCTACCTGACTGATGTAATCCATAAATAGCCTTTTTTAACAAACATACTTTATTTGGCTGATTAGGTATTTCAAACCCACGAGGTTGTTGCATAAAAATGACTTCATTAAGTTTGCCATATAAATAGGCTGTTCTTATATCTAGTTGAACATACTCCAAACATAATATTGGAACTAATAAAATAAACAAAAATCTAATGATAGAAAAATTAACGACGGGTGAGAATATATCAGTGTAACCTACCCCATGTTCTTGTTTAAACCCTTGTGCTACGAGTCTAGCTTTGAATTGTTTAAATTTATTCTGTTCGTCTGTTTTAATCGTGTAAACCCACCTATCACTTAACACCTTGTCATTAATTGGCTTGTCAACTATTTCCCATACATTTCTTTGCTTCATAATTTTTAGCTCAGCTTTCATAGCCTTATTCCACTCATTTTTCTCGGGAAGGTTTTGTGCATCGTGATAATTTTTTGGTATTTCAATGTTATATACCTCGTCCTCAAATATATCGTTTACTTCATCATAAGAATTTGATATGTTGGCTTCACATTCATTATCGGTTAAATTATCTTCACTATCAGTTATACTAGAAGGGGTTTCGACACAAGTATTACCTGACAGTTTTAAAGGTTTAAAATTAGACTTACTTTCGTCAAATTCAATCCGATTTTCATGACAGTATGATTTAGCTTGACGATTCGATCTTAATCTAGTTTTATCATATGGAGAATAATAATAAACATCTGTTCTGTTGTTTAATTTACGAGGTCGTTCTATTCTTTTCCATTCTCCAGTGTCAAGGGGTTTAAGTTTAAATTCGTCATTTACTTTTTCTAGTTTTTCATTGGGTTTAACGCTAACTACTTCAGTATCTTTCCATTTTAGATTTCTGTTACATGTCTCGTTATCTAATTCATTTTCAAAAGGGCATTTCATTTCATTGTCACGATTTCCAAATATATATTTTCCATTTTTACTTATTCCGAAGAGACTGTTAACTCCATTTTTGGTCTCGTCAATTTTGACATGTATCATTTCAACTGTCCTTTCCTTTGGTATCCAAACCCTATATCCTTTAGTTTTCGTTGCGTAACCTGTAAGAATCCCTAACTTACAATTTGCTTGTAATTTATTCCGTTGTACTTTAGGAATATGTACATAAGCCAATGACCCAAAAATTCTAAAATGCTTTACGAACGGTTTGAATCCAGTAAAAATTTCATAAGGGGTTGTACCTTTAAGTAATTTATGTTCACTACGATTTTTTACATGTACAAAACAATGTAAAGCTTCAGCCCAAAATCTTGGTTTTAAACCACTTTCGTACAACATTGCTCGGACACCCTCAATTGCCGTTCTATTAAATCGTTCAGCCACCCCGTTTTGTTCAGGGGTATAAACTGAAGTTCTTTCAGCTTTTATCCCCAAATCATTAAGAAAGTTTTCGAATTCCCGATTACAAAATTCTAAACCGTTATCAGTTCTTACTGTTTCAGTTTAACACCTATTTGCCTTTCATATTTAGCCAAATATTGCTTAAAACACTTAAAGATCTCGTTTTTATGTTTAATTGTGTATACTTCAATACTACGCGAATAATCGTCGATTACCGACAAGAAATATTCAGCTCCTCCGACTGATTTTACAGGGCTTTTACCCCAAACATCCATGTGCACTCTTTCTAAAACATTTTTTATTGTTCTATAATAACTTGTTTTAAAGCTAGCTCTAGTGGAATTTGTTACTTTACATGTATCACAAGACTCAATTTTATCTTTTAATTTTTCCATACCTTTAACACTTTCATTTTCACTCACATGTTTTATCAATTACATATTTATATGACAAAATCTTCTATGAAATAATACAGTATCTAAAAGAGTAGTATTAGATGCCTTTTCAGCATCATATTTCTTTACGTATGGATAACCTTTCAAAATATACAATTTATCAACTCTAGGTACAGTTAAGAGATATTCTCCAGTATCATCATACGCAATCATTTTATCACCCCCCAATTTTACAGTCATTCCAGCTGTATCTAAATTTGCCCCACTAATTAAATTTCTTCTCATATTTGGTGCATAAAACACATTAGCTAACTTAATTCTAATAAATTTGAATTTATCTTTAACATAAAATATAATGTCTCCAATACCTAATATATCAGACTTACTATTTTTATTACGTAGAAGGACTCGAGAAGGGGTCAGGCTCCGGAAAGTTGAAAACCAGTTCCTTTCTTTACAGAAATGGGATGTTGCGGCTGTATCAATCAGCCATTCATCCAGTTCTTTCTCATCTGGTGGTGAGCTGAATTCTTCATAGTGTTCAGGTTTATGAGATAATTCACTATAGAATGTCCACTCTTTTCGACGTCGTAGTTGATTTGGTGGTTTTTGTAAACTCTTGGCTTCACTTTTCTTACGAAAACATTTGTTTTCTTAGTGTCCTTTCTTACGACAGTACTCACATATTATCGGAGTCTATCGGAGTCTTTCGGCCCAGGATGGTTCCACTGTGGTTGCTTCTATAAGAATTTATTTTATGATGTTTATGATGTCTACTAGTCGATGTAGCTGTATATGCATCAGCAATATCTTGACCCATGTCCTTTCATCTTTTGTTGAATTCTTCTATATCCTATAATTAATTCCTTTTCGACTCTGGTAGTAGTAAATTCTTTATCTTCCAACCGGTACAGCATTTGAACAATGTTATCATAATGTGCGGGAAGACTTATTAGTTGAAAACAGGCTAGGACATCGGGTAATATGAAACCTGCTTCTCAAATTAATTTCTTTTTTTCACATATTTTCTTGCAAAAAATACCTATACTTTCTTTTTCTGGATTAAACTTTAATTCAAAGAAGTCATCTAGAAATCCAGCAAGACGAGGTTCGAAGTTTTCTTTCAGGATATTCCACGCTGTTTTCCCATCTTCAGTATCGGCTATCAGCGGTTGGGAGTGCTCCTCAACACCTTTAAATATTGCAGTATAGCTACGTGCTTTCCGCCATTCGTACGCTCGCTTATCCTTTTCAGAAGCGTCTTTTGCATACGGCTTTCCTTCACCACAAATGAATTCCCACGAACCACAATCAATCAAAAGAACTTTCATATTGATTTTCCAACTTGAATAGTTCATAGAATTAAGTTTCGGAAAACCTAACGAAAAGTTTGTATCCAGCTCAGTCATATTGTAGATATACGCTGCTCACGTTCAATCACAGGCTTTTAAAATAGCGGCCCCATTCGAACTGCTTGGTTCTGTAACTATGCACGGATATTTTCGCTTGAAAACTCTCCTAAAGGCCCATAACCCTGTTGTCAGCCTGGTTTACTGTAAGGGGCTCAATAAAAAAAACGCAGAGTAAAATAAACGCTTTAATGATGAAGACATCTTGTCGTTAAAAATATAATAAACAAAACTTCAGTTTAACATACGTCGAACTAGCTAAAAAAAACATGGTAACTTCCATATATATAGTACAATCAGATATCATGCTGGCGTCTCAACCAATCAGCTATTATTGCATAGTAATAGGAGTTTGAAAGTTTAAGCTATTGGTATGACCGAAAATAAAGGTTAATTCCAACATTAACTATGAAAGCAAAAACTTATTGAAAGAAAGATGCACTTTGCTATTTAATTCTACAGTACTCACTATGGACTACACATTTACGTCCTAGGAGAGCTGATCTGGCATAAAATAACATTTGTTGTATTCAGTGAAAGTAATGATAACAAGGAACTTTCAGTTGTAGATGAAAGATGATAAACATAAGATGTAAAATGAAGGGAACAACTTAGGTGATGACATTGCTAGAAGGAATGATATGAATTCCAATAATTTACATGGATGAGCAAGATTTCCCACCTTTGACGATTTTAGACTGCCTATACAATTGCACTTTACATTTTAAAATAATAAATATCAAATGCTGAAAAATATTTGAGAAGTAATTACAGGATAGGATTTTCATGAAAAAAAGGTCAAATCACCTGATGAACAACAATCTAGTCTCTGATCACAGACACTTTAATATTTCAAAAAGCCGAATTATAAATGTATTACAATAACCATACATAGAACTTTGAATGTAACAGAACACACAATAGTTTTTGAAACAAAATCAGTCCCTTTACTATAAATTTTTTCTAATTTCAGAATTTTCTGTTTCAGGAATGTACAAATGGCTTAATCAAAAATTGCTGAAATCAGGTTGAACTTCATGGTGTGTGCCTCTGTGTGTGTATTTAATTTTATCTTTATTATGATGTAACATTTAAAATTTCAATCTTTCATACATTAAAATTTTCTTGCCATTTAAGTGTACATAATAGTAAACAGTTTCTGGGATGTTAATATTTCCTTTTTCAAAAACATACAGTTTGATAAGTAGTATGTAGCTAAAATCAAAAATTGTTTACAGTCAAATAAACATTAAGTTAATGCTGTAACTATTAAATTTCATGATATCTGCAATACCTTTTCTAAATATTCTGAGTTTGGAATTATGCCACAATTGAAAATCTTCATAACTAAATATTTCCTAAATATTTCCACAAATTACTTTACAGGTGTAAAGGCAGTAGTCACCTTAGCCTGAAAAGCTGAAGTCTTTTTTAAATTATAAAATGTGTTATTGTTAGCAAAAAACTTCATGGAAATTTTAGAAAAAAATAAAAGCGAATACAGTAACAAAACACACTACAAATAAAACCAGAATATGTTCCTTGGTAATAAATGCATTTAAGAATATGAAATTTTAGAGACACACTACTTCATTCTTTATATAGTAACTCCTTGAGTTACGCAGTTTCGAGTTATGCTGATTCGTAGATACGCAGTTGTAATTTTCAACTTTAACACGATGATAATTTCGAAGAAAAGAGGTGTTTTAATAGAAACAACGGAGAAATTATTGATAAATTTGGATTAAAGATCTCCAATGCAAATGCATACCGATAAACCTTGGGCTGATACAAGCGAAAGTGTTAAGTATTTTTAAAATTTAGAGCAAAAATGCAGTGATGATATATATATATGAATGTATGCATATATATGTGTGTATATACCGGATGGCCATAATTAAACTGACAGTGCTCACAGTGTTCTGTAGCGCGATCTATTTGCGAGAATGACGCCACATTTTGTAGGAAGATTAAACAAGACGGGGGACGAAGGATTCCGAGAAAAAATAAATTAGTTCCAAAAGTCACCGCTAGGGGAATATTTGGCGCTGTGTAATAGAAAATAGAGTGTTAACAAATGCAAACCAATACGGAAATTACCTTTTATTTTGCATTCAAATGAGGTTCAATGTGGCTGCCGTTGTTGTGGACCACATATTGCATTCTCTGCACAGTATGCACAACAGCAGAAAGTAACATGTCTGCAGGAATCTCCCGTACAGTCCGTGATATGTTATCCTTCAACGTAGCCAGGTCCTGGACCACTCCTTGATAGACCTTGGACTTAAGGTAACCCCATAGCCAGAAGTCGCATGGGGTAAGATCAGGCGACCGAGGTGGCCATGCAGTTGGAAAGTAGCGGCTAATGACTCTTTCTGTTGTGAATTTCTCTCGTAGCAGCTGTTACACCCATACAGCAACATGTGGAGGGGCTCCATCTGGCATGAAAATGATTTCCCCCAGGCATTGTCTTTGCTGAAGTGCCAGAATGACAAAGCTGTTCAACATGTGGCGATATTTCTCTCCGGTAACAGAACAGGTTTCCGGTCCTGTCGGGGTAATGTTCTCATAGAAGAATGGACCTACGATAAATTCCGCTGTGAACCCACACCAAACAGTTACCTTTGGGAATGTAAGGGAATTTCTGTGACTGCATGTGGTGATTTGTCATCCCAAATTCGGCAGTTCTGGGTATTCACAGTTCCATGCAGGTAAAAGTGAGCCTCGTCTCCCCATAAGATTTTCCACGGCCAAGCATCATCCACCTCCATTCTGGCAAGAAAGGTGAGAGCAAAAGTCAATCGCTTATCATGGTCGGGGTACAGTAACTCCTGTACACGGCTGATCTTGTACGGATAGAAGTTGATAATCTTTCGTAAGATTTTCCATACCGTACTGTAAGGCATATCCATATTCCGAGCTAATCCACGAGCGCTAGAGGTGGCAGCAATATTGTCTGGTCCTCTGTCGACAATCACCGTGGCAACTGCTTCGATTGTATCCTGTGGTACAGGTTTTCGTCCTCTACCTGACTGAACCTTCAGAGAACCTGTTTTCTCAAACCATTGCTTTTAGCCCATTAACTGACACAGGACCGTTACCTTTACGCATTTTTTGTGCGTTCTAAAAGCACGAAGAGCGGCTAACGCGTTGCACTGGTTGAGGTAAAAGAATTTGACCAGTAACGTACGCTCGACTAAAGAAGGAGACATTGCACATAAACTTTCAATCCGATTGATTCGAAACGTAACACATTGCCTTTTAAAACCCAAGCATCTGGCACTGTGCCAATGGATGTAACGTGAAATTTGAATAAAGAACTTCTTCTTCTGCTCAGCGTACGTGATATTGCAGATCACGAGACTTTATCGGTGTTTATGTAGATTTTACGCTTTTTTAAAAGTGTTGCCATATTGCACTTGAACTAAAGAAGAAAATGTGCATAATAAAAGGTAATTTTATTCCGTATTAATTTGCATTTGTTAACACTCTATTTTCTATTACACAGCGCCAAATATTCCCCTAGCGGTGACTTTTGGAACTAATTTATTTTTTCGCGGAATCCTTCGTCCCCCGTCTTGTTTAATCTTCCTACAAAATGTGGCGTCATTCTCGCAAATAGATCGCGCTACAGAACACTGTGAGCACTGTCAGTTTAATTATAGCCACCCGGTATATATGTGCTTGTGTGTGTGTGTGTGTGTGTGTATACTAGCATTATTGCCCGGCGTTGCCCGGGTAGATATATAGCTATAAAATTTTTCATGCATTCCATCGCAAAAATACTGGGCTGCGCCCCCCCCCCCCTCGCTCTTCATGTTCATCTGCCCAGACAGACAGAATGCGCTTAGAGCGTTTCTACTGAAATGATATACAAACAATAAGAAATAAAGAAAATTTGAGCCTGCGGACCTTCGTCTGATTATACGTCTGATTTTATTGAGAATTAATAACACAGTGTTGCGCGATTCACACGCTTGGATTGAATAAGTTTACTGCTTAATTATATTTGTTAGATACTGTTTAATTAGATTAAATTAGATTTGTTTCATCCACTGTTTAATTATAAATAAGTTTTATAATTTACATTTGCCTTTATTTGTTATTTTTACCTTAAAAACGCAGTTTTTTCCACATCACGTAAGAGGTAAAGTGCAAGACGCATTATCCCCTTTATTTAATCAAAGTAAAATAAAATAAACACTTCACCCACCCCGTCATCCCCAGACCAACTCTCTCCTCCCTCGTGCATCGGATCCGTGCATTAATAACGCAGCTGGTTGTGGTGAAGGGGCTGTATCCACATTTAAGTGGTACGCGCACATCTTAGGGGCACAAAAAATCATTAAAAAATTAATTTTAAAAACTAATTGGGCCCCAAATTTCGTTTTTGCTGCGTTAACTTTCTCGGGTCCTAAACATTAACTGTGCCGAATTTGGTCCCGGTGGGTGAAACAGTCTATGATTCTATAGCGGACAAACAGACGAGCTCTTTTATATATATATATGTATGTGTGTGTGTGTGTGTGTGTATATATATATATATATATATATACACTATATATATCTTACAGCTATACAGGTCTAGCAGCGTGATTTCATACTTGAAATAAGGCAGTTTATCATTTCCTGTGGCAATTGGTCCCACTCGTTCAGCAACGCTGTTTTCATTCCCTGGATGGTTCTCGGAGGAAGGTTGCGAGTTGCAATTGCCTTCCCCAGAACGTCCCAGACATGCTCTATAGGGTTAAGGTCTGGAGATCTGGCTGCCAATCCATCCGGCGAATATCCTCTCTCTAGAAATTCGTCGACCAGATGAGCTCTATGTGGCGTCACGTTATCGTCCATTAAAATGAACTCAGAGACAACTGCACCCCTGAAAGGCGAACATACGGCTCCAAGACCTCATCCCTATACCTCACACCAGTCACAGTGCCTCTTGCAAAGACGTGGAGAGGTGTGCGGCCATCCAACATGATGCCTGCCCAGACCATTAAACCTCCTCTGCCATAATGGTCGATTTCGCGGACATTGGAGGGTAGGTAGCGGGTCTCTGGTTCTCTCCATATGAACGTACGGCGAGAATCGGTGTTGAGGCTGAACCGGGACTCATCAGTGAAGAGAACGGTCGCCCATTGATCCATACTCCAATCTCTATGCTCTCTGCACCATGATAAACGGATTCTCCTGTTCGTAGAAGTGAGCGGGCCGCAAATAGCTGGTCTTCTTGCAAACAACTCTCTCTCGTGAAATCTTTTGGAAACAGTCACCCTTGATACACGGGTTCCTGTGGCTACATACAATCACGAGAGAGCTGAGAAGCTGCAGCACTCCTGTTACGCCTCGATATAATCGACAAATGGCGATCTGTTACGTTTTTAAAACCTTATAACGGTGAGAGTTAAATTAAAATAATTTATTAAGATTGTTAAAGCTTACATACACTCTTAGAGGTGTTTAAAAAAAAGTTACATGAAACCTATTAATTCACTTGCGTCGTGGTTAGTACCTTTTAAAGATGCGGGTTGTGATAAGCTATAACCCATTAAAATACAATATCTGGTTCACTGCTGATGCCCCTGCTGTAGAGGGCTGAATCATGAAAATTATTTTATATTAACTTGAAAATAGTTCACTGAAAAGAAAGCTGAAATAAAAATTACCTAAAAGGAACGAAGAAAACTACGAGGCAACTGAATGACATGACAAAATCTATACCAAAAAAAATAACATAATTTATTTGAACGTTGTTCGGCCATTAAGATTACTCTGCCTATAGGCAGATTACACACTGAGGATCTACTCTCCTCTAATTTTCATCAACAGCACCTTTCACAATATAATTTAATTTAAACAAGTTCGCGTAAGTGGCTGGTAACCAAAAATTTTAATTCATTGATAATTAAGTTAAATAAAATAAAAAAAATTAAGGAAAAACATGTTTAAAGCTGCAGCGAATAAATAAAAAAAGGGGGACGGTACCGTCTTCAATAGCAGAATTTAAAAGGGAATGGGCCAGCAGGTCTTATAGTCAAGCAAGTCTTTCTTCCCTTCCTCAGACATCTAGGGCACGCTCGGGCTAAAATCGAATCATCTTCAGATCGAACTTGCATCTCTCGGCTAGTAGAGTTGAAGGCTCCGCACTTTTCAAAGTCGCCGGTCGAGAGAGAGAGCCTGCCGAAAAAACTCACTCCCCCCTCCAAAATTCTCCATTCGATGACCCTCTCACCCCTTTGTATGGCTACTCGTGGGTGAAAATGAGTGCGTCTTCGCTCCTTGATTTTAACAGGGAAATTCGGACCAACAGAATTTGAGGGGCTTGAATTATAATTTGATAGGCAGTATAGTATTTTATTTTCAAACTTTGATCTTGCATCAAATCAGGATTTTTTTTTTCAACTCTGGGACTAACTCGGCGTTTGGCGATCTCAGGCGTATCCATGCGCCTACCCCTCATCAAAACGGTTGTTTCGCTTATCTCTTGGCCAGCTGCAAAAAGGGGTTGTTTCTTGAAATGGATACTTCTGTTAATCCCTTTATCCGGTGTAGTCCTGGGTATGTGCTGTGAAAATACTGTGAAAATGGAGGAGATCTCGTTACATTGCCTACGAGCCCAGCTTACACAAGGGCTTGGGTTCATAATACAAAATTTACTATTAATTGAAAAAACAAAAATAAAACACTCTAAAATTAATAATTAACTATGTTGAATACATACCAGACACCAAAAAAAACCAATAAAAAACAATATACCAGCCACTTTAACAAGTAAAAGAATAAAATGCACATAAATGTTACAGTCATATTTAGTTATTTAATTATAAATTATTAGTAAAGTTAAGGAATCAAATATTAGTGCTAGCCGTGATCCAATATTTTAATATACTCTCATGCTACCTCCCATTATCAAAAAAATTGCGCACCTTTTTCTAATAATCTTCAGTAATAATCCAGCAATTAAAAAATTGGATCGCCGCTAGTTGGAACAAGTTGAGTAGAGGCTTACAGAGTTTCAACAATGCAAATATATTAAAAACAGACATTACCACGCGCGTTATGTATTAATTATATGCTATCATCTTAATTATTAAGTGTATTTTACCTACATCACAAAATATCTCCTTCTCCCTGATAAATTTTTTTTGGAACAAAAAAAAATTTCTTTCGGACACAGAATACAATAGAACAATTAAACAAGATAATCGAGCAGAAAATGACACAGAAAATTACTAATATTGAGAACCTATGACATATAAAGACGGACAGACCCGGGTCGTAATAACACAAAACACACTATATAGTACGTAAAATGATAATGAGCACCGTGAAAACTTAGCATACAACTTAACCAAATTACTACAACAACGTATGCTCCAGACAACTAGCAAATGTAAGATCGTTGTTCACAGCAAATCAAACACAAAACTCGCTCAACTTTGAGCCAAACAAAAAATGACCAAAAATAAAGTCGGTAAAACTAGTGCATTTCTGCAGCACTAAAACAGCAAGTTTTGTTTAAATTGCAAAAATTGCAAAAAAATGTGTTAACCTTAATTAACAAAATAGTAATACATGATACACAAAATGTAAAAATTATTTACCAAACAAGAACACATGATGCAAAAAAAATTTTGTCAAACTTAATAACTAAACATGAATACAAAATGCAAAGAAAAATTTGTTAACATTAATTAACAAAATCATTAAGAATTTATGGTTTAACCACGAAACCTCTCGTATTTCGAGGGCGTAAATCGTATCTCTTCGGTTGGTTACAACCATTTCCACCTGAAGTAGACACTTGAGTATTTGACATAATCGGGGTGTTGGACTGCGCACTGGGGTTTTCTGGTGTCGGAAGAGGATTACTCTGAGTATTTAAAAGTGAGGAATTATAAAATATTTTAAAATATTGCGGTCTCCTAAATTTGAAGTTATCATTGACAGGGGAAATTAAGGGTACCCTCTCATCCTGAGATTGAGAGGAACTATCCATATTATTATTAACATTATCCGAATGTAGGGAAGGGAAAGTTAGTCTATTGTGTAGCTTAGTTAACCTGTCAACGTGAGTTAGCTGGGTATCGTTAGGGTTGTTTATATGTTGAATTACAAAGTTTACTGGGCTCTTCTGCTCTTTAACTCTATAGGGACCTTTATTGAAATTAGTGAATTTTTTGGACTGACCAGGCTTTACTACAGGAGTATATAGCAGCACCAAGTCACCGACAATAATACCTTTATTAGTAGCTGTTTTATTTCTATTGTATTCTTGTTTCTCTGCAGCTTTAATTAAGTTATCTTTTACTATTTTGAACGCGTTTTGTAAATTTAGTTCTAAATCCTCAGAGTAATCTCTATGGTATGTGTAAGATGGCCTAGGGGAGTTTGTAATTAAATCAACAGGGAGAGTTAAATCCCTTCCATACACTAAGTGGGCAGGGGTGTCTTAAGGTAGAATGCCACGCTGTTCTATAGGCTAATAATGCAAAATGCAACTGATTATCCCAATTACTATCCGCCTCATCTACCAAATGTTTCAAAGCATTTATAATTGTTGAATTTACTCTCTCTACTAGACCATCGGAGCTAGGGTGATAACTGGTAGTGGTATGTTTCACTATGCATAATTTATTATACACCTTCTTAATTCCCTCTGACATAAAAGAACTCCCTCTATCAGTAATGAGGTGTTCAGGAACCCCATGTCTGCAAATGTACTGCTCGAGTACAGAACAAATTGTACCAGTCTTTAAGTCTTTAACAGGGTAAGCTTCAACCCAACGTGTAAAATAGTCATTAATTACTATAATAAATCTGTTTCCTGACTCAGTTAAGGGAAGGGGACCCATTGCATCCATTCCTATCCTCTCAAACGGGCGATTAGCAATTTCCATTCTTTGTAAAGGGACCTTTTGATTTGCCCTGTAACCTCTCTTCTCGCAACACTGAGTACAGGATTTAATATAGTTTAAAACGTGCTTGTACATCCCCCACCAAAAATATTTAGTTTTAATTCTCATTAAAGTTCTCCGAAAACCTGGATGAGCTACAGTGGGTGAATCATGGGCTAGTTTAAGGATTTCAGAAATTAGGGTTTTAGGAATAACAAGTTTTTCATTATTATGTTGACAATTAGATTTAGGAATACAATAGAGTAGATTATTTTTCTTAAAAAAGGTATTATTGTTAATTATGTATTCTGGGGAATTATCAAGGATGTCTAAAATATTTTTACACTTATTATCATTAATTTGCATTGCACTGAGTCTATGGGGTTGAATTGATTCACTCACTGTATCTAACATTATATTCACTGTGTTTATATTTCTGGAAAGTACATCTGCAGGTACATTTTGTTTCCCAGGGGTATGTACAATGTCAAACTCATAGGCTTGTAAGCTAAGAGTCCATCTGGTAATCCTACCATTATCTTTAAGTCCTTATCTTTATCCTGGTCACGGCACCATTGTTACGTTTTTAAAACCTTATAACGGTGAGAGTTAAATTAAAATAATTTATTAAGATTGTTAAAGCTTACATACACTCTTAGAGGTGTTTAAAAAAAGCTACATGAAACCTATTAATTCACTTGCGTCGTGGTTAGTACCTTTTAAAGATGCGGGTTGTGATAAGCAATAACCCATTAAAATACAATATCTGGTTCACTGCTGATGCCCCTGCTGTAGAGGGCTGAATCATGAAAATTATTTTATATTAACTTGAAAATAGTTCACTGAAAAGAAAGCTGAAATAAAAATTACCTAAAAGGAACGAAGAAAACTACGAGGCAACTGAATGACATGACAAAATATATACCAAAAAAAATAACATAATTTATTTGAACGTTGTACGGCCATTAAGATTACTCTGCCTATAGGCAGATTACACACTGAGGATTTACTCTCCTCTAATTTTCATCAACAGCACCTTTCACAATATAATTTAATTTAAACAAGTTCGCGTAAGTGGCTGGTAACCAAAAATTTTAATTCATTGATAATTAAGTTAAATAAAATTAAAAAATTTATAGAAAAACATGTTTAAAGCTGCAGCGAATAAATAAAAAAAAGGGGGACGGTACCGTCTTCAATAGCAGAATTTAAAAGGGAATGGGCCAGCAGGTCTTATAGTCAAGCAAGTCTTTCTTCCCTTCCTCAGACATCTAGGGCACGCTCAGGCTAAAATCGAATCATCTCTAGATCCAACTTCCATCTCTCGGCTAGTAGAGTTGAAGGCTCCCCACTTTTCAAAGTCGCCGGTCGAGAGAGAGAGCCTGCCAAAAAAACTCACTCCAACCTCCAAAATTCTCCATTCAATGGCTCTCTCACCCCTTTGTATGGCTACTCGTGGGTGAAAATGAGTGCGTCTTCGCTCCTTGATTTTAACAGGGAAATTCGGACCAACAGAATTTGAGGGGCTTGAATTATAATTTGATAGGCAGTATAGTATTTTATTTTCAAACTTTGATCTTGCATCAAATCAGGATTTTTTTTTTTTCAACTCTGGGACTAACTCGGCGTTTGGCGATCTCAGGCGTATCCATGCGCCTACCCCTCATCAAAACGGTTGTTTCGCTTATCTCTTGGCCAGCTGCAAAAAGGGGTTGTTTCTTGAAATGGATACTTCTGTTAATCCCTTTATCCGGTGTAGTCCTGGGTATGTGCTCTGAAAATACTGTGAAAATGGAGGAGATCTCGTTACATTGCCTACCAGCCCAGCTTACACAAGGGTTTGGGTTCATAATACAAAATTTACTATGAATTGAAAAAACAAAAATAAAACACTCTAAAATTAATAATTAACTATGTTGAATACATACCAGCCACTTTAACAAGTAAAAGAATAAAATGCACATAAATGTTACAGTCATATTTAGTTATTTAATTATAAATTATTAGTAAAGTTAAGGAATCAAATATTAGTGCTAGCCGTGATCCAATATTTTAATATACTCTCATGCTACCTCCCATTATCAAAAAAATTGCGCACCTTTTTCTAATAATCTTCAGTAATAATCCAGCAATTAAAAAATTGGATCGCCGCTAGTTGGAACAAGTTGAGTAGAGGCTTACAGAGTTTCAACAATGCAAATATATTAAAAACAGACATTACCACGCGCGTTATGTATTAATTATATGCTATCATCTTAATTATTAAGTGTATTTTACCTACATCACAGATCTTCTCTGGCCGTCGTGGCTCTAAGACGACCTTGCCCAGGCTTTCTCTCGATGGATCCGGTATCCTGGAACTGTTTCCATAAGTTACACTCGACGCTGGGCGATAAATTGAACTCTCTAAAAATTTGGACTTGAGCTTCTAGCCTCCCCACAATTCGCCACCTCATTTCATCATCTAAACGTTGGTGGTTACTCATTTTTACTGTTACAATTTGAAATTAACCGATTGCTGCAAAATAACACCAAGAATTAACCCATTTTTTTTTATTCTGCAACCGCTGTTTCATACCTTCCTACTCCAACGAGTGTTACGCACGATCATGCGTGTGTATTACAATTATTGAATGGTTATTTGTTTTGTATTGTATCAATGTATGTACATATCAAATTTCATTAAAATCGGTACAGTAGTAATAGAGATAATCGACCAAGTCTGCAAATTCTCTTAATTTCTTACACCAGTGTATTATGACGACTTGTCAAATTTATGGAAATCAGCTGACGTGTTGCTGCTGCTAAAATATGATGTCGACATAAAAAGACATTGCGATGATACTGAAGACAGTTGAAATGTATTGCTTGCGAACGAATCGGTAAAAAATGTGAATTCGATCATAGAATTCGATCATGGAATCATTGTAGGTGCTAGAAGCAGAGAAGCAATTATTACTTTAACTGCATCATTTGTAAAGTGTTCAAGAGCAGCTGTTGTTCATGGACAAACGATTTTCAAACGCTACCAAACAAAAAACTGGTTGCAGCATAAGTACGGGTACGTAATTTTCGTATTTACGAAATAGATGCGAATAAATGCGAAGTTTGCCGATATAAGCGAATAAATGCGAAAATTATTCTTTTACTACTTTTCGGCGAAAACTCGGTGATAAACGGCTTTTTGAGTGAAATTAAGTAATAATGGTAATAATTTATTAACACAATTTCTTATCTAAGACCATCCACGGTCTTTAATCCTTTAGCGGGCGAGCCAATTTTTGTGAACACCACCAAGCGCGCGTTGCATAAAGTGCAACGTCTCTTTAAACCTTGATTATTCTTTTTGTAATTAACTTATTTTCCCCCTTTATACTCCCTTATTTTTTTTCGTAGTATAGGAACACTCTGTTCCTATGCTACGAAAAGTAAAATTACTTTTAACACCGGGAACAAAATTATTGTAGTATTTGTTCTCTCTTCGTCGGAAAACGCGATATTGAAAAACGTGTCATGAACGGATGGTTTAAAATAAAAATAAAATAATATGCAGATTTTTCAACTTTGAAGGCAGGACTCGAATTACGAAGCTCTCGCGTCACAGCCAATGGGGTTTGTACAAGTAAATCCAACAAGTATTTAAGATGTACGTTTTTTTCAGCGAGTTGGGGTTTTAAGCAGTAGCTATTCTGCGAGTCAGTTGGGATGTTCAGCCATAGTGCTTGTAGCTGTTTTCGCAGCAAGTTTGAGCTTTAGATGTGTTTGCGACGAATTGTCGAGCCATTAAATTTGTATCCCTTCTTTCTTCCTATAACTATCCCAAGCTTTACCATTCAGTATAAGTAGTGTTTTCAAAATTTAAATAGGTTATTTTTCGCCCGTTCATGACACGCTTATCTGTATTTTTTTTGTTTAATGGTTAAGTTTTTGTAAATATTTTTCTTCCAAGCTATTGGATCAAATCGATCCCCTTTTTTTACTATGTTTTTATGTAAAATAAGAAAAATAAAGGCATTTTAGTTAGCCTCATCAAGTCTACTTTCTTGTGAAAGGTTTTTTATTTCAGAAAATTAGGTATGGGGCAAATTATGCGGTTTAATCCACCCAACAATTATTAATAATTATTTAGTACTAGCGGCCCGTCCCGACTTTGTCCGGGTTGAACAAAATATTATACCAATAAATTTCCAGTTGATAGTCAATAAATTGTAAAACTTTTTTTACCTTAAATGTCCAATAAAAAGCGTAGTTCCAAATGTAGTTTTCTTCAATAAATATAAAGCCCACCGCGATAGCACCACGCTAAGAATCGTTGAAGACTTCGGCACAAAAAGCGGTAGAGGACAGTAGCTGAAACAATGGAGATTGTTAGGATTAAGCCCCCAACTTTATTTCTACTGATCAGATATACATAATATATAGCCTATGTCCATCTGGAATAATGTACCTTTCAAACAGTGAAAGAATTCTTCAAATAGGTGCAGTGGTTCTGGAGATTACCCTCCACGTACAAAATCGCTCTCTCTTTATATATAAGTATAGATTTAAAATTTCATCAGGACATTTATTTGATTAGCCTTTTTAAATTAATAATCATAGAAAAGCAACTTTGTAAATGCTTAGAATTATTTTAGCGAAATAACCAAAAATAAAATAAGAAATATTTTATTACATGACCAGGCGCGCTGTGCATAGAGTGCAATAAATAGAAGTATCCTCTGTTGGAATCACGATTAAAAATGAATGGAAAGGAAAACAAAGGTCAGAAAATCAGACCTGCATTAGAAAGGGTGTAGCTATAAATAGAAAATGCTTAGAACATTCAAACCTTACATGTATAAACAAACCATTCAAAATTATGAAAATGTTGCACATTATACACGGGCGCGCCCGCTGAAGGGTTAACTGACAGATCTTACTCTCGAAATCTGCTTATTAGGGTTTGACGGTTTTTCAAACCCGGTTTTAAAAAATCGGATTTTAAAATAAATTTGTCACATTTGAAAACCGGTTTTTAAATTAAGAAAACCGGTTTAAAAGAATTCAAATAATTATGTAAAAATTAAATTTTAACTTATTTGATTTGCTATTTATTCTATGGAACGGGCAGCAAATACATTTTTTCAACGTTGCGAGTTGCGTTGGCCAGTGCTTGTGTATTGTGCACTGCGCACGTGGAAAAGACGTGCCTAACCGACTTATTTTATGTTGATACAAATGTGCAATCCGTCACGAGTCACGACAGGTTCGCTTAATCTTGTAAAGTGAAAACTGGAAACAAAAATATAAAGTTGTTATAGTTATCAGGAAAGGTATTGTCTAGAACAGCGGTTCCCAACCGGTGGGTCGCGACTCTATCCTAAAACTATTAAAATGGTCTTTGTGTACTTTTATAATTGTAGTTTTTATCTTCACCTAGGAACACTTGTTAGTGAGTATGAAACCACTTGTTGCATACATTGCAAATTATATATCTATTGTTAAATAACTGTTTTGCTACAAAGTGCTTATATTTTGTCAACCATTTTCAAATAAGAACACATTGTTTATCAATAATCAATCTGTATCTCCAAAAAAGCATATATATATATATATATATATATATATATATATAATTTGCAATATTTGGTAAATTATATATACATAAGGAAGGGATACGATACAAATAAGGTTTTTTACTCCACCATGGACCGATGGACCGTGGAGGTATTCCGATAAGGAAAGGTGGGTCGCCAGCTGAAAAAGGTTGGGAATCACTGGTCTAGAATATTTCCAAATTCTTATGTGAGAACCGATTCTGATGAAGAACAAACCGAAGAAACTACTCACCAGAGTAATGCTTTTTTAAAGGAAGCCATGGAAAAATCAATTCATAAGTTTCCTGAAGACCCTGAAGAAAAACTTACAAATCCAAAGACACTGAAAGCTGAATTTTCATTATTCGAGACAACGAATAAAAGAACCAAAAACTTCGATTTGCTATTTGATGCCCTGAAAACTATAAAACCAAGCTTAGTAGCTAGTGAACGAGTATTTTCAATTTCAGGCAATACTGAGTCCAAAATAAGAACAAGACTTAGCCACCGTTCAGTGGATATTTTATGTTTTTTTAAAATCCTATTTTCTTAGGAGAAATTAAAATTAGTGAAATAAATATAAATATTATTTGAAATTTGAAATTTTGTTTGAGTTTTCGTTATTTTATGTAAGTAATGTGTAATCCTTAATTTTTTTTATACAGAGGCTGTTCGCACATTTTTTAGACGATTTTGGTAAGCGGTAATAAAAAATCGTTTGCTGCAAAAGAAATAATTGCAATTGTACTATGTTTTTAAAAGTCAAAATTATCGTCTGCGGCTTGAAAGTTTTGTTTTTATTCAAAATGGCGTTTTTAACAAAGCAGTGGTTCGAAGGCTACATTTATGCTCTTTCCGAAGAGAAATATGCATACTCCGTTATCCAAAAACGATGCGAGAGTCATGGTTTTGTGATATCTAAAGCGTCGATAAGTAATATCGTCAACAAGAAAGGAAAAAAACGTCAAATTGGAGCGTCAAGTGGGACAAAAATTCCAAGAAAGTATCCAAGGAAAAAACGGACATCATCGACTATTGCAAAGGTACGTTGTTTAATGTTAAAAGAAAATCCCCCTAGTCAAAGGATAGTTGCAAAATCATTAAAATGCTCGGTGTCCACTGTAAACAAAATGATAAACGTTGATTTAAATCTTAAGAAAGCAAAAAAAACGCCATGTGCTTCGTCTTCTTCCAAATCATATCGCTGAACGCAGGACACGCTGCAGAATTCTATATGAGAAACACTTATCCAAAGAAAAATGGAAAACAATTGTCACAGTAGATGAATCATGAGTGTATTTAAATGCAACAAAAAAAGAGCCATTTATTATCATAAAAGGGGAGAAAAAAAATTAAGTACATGGTTCAAAGAATCGAAAGAAAGTTTTTCTAAGGGATTCAGGATTGATGCTGGTTTTTCTTATAATGGCAAGTTAAAAATAAAGAGAGTGGAAAAAAATGTCAAGATTAACTCCAAATACTATCAGGAACGTATTTTATCGCCAATTTTTCTGAATGAAATACCATCGCTTTACCTACAGTGCCATCAATCTGTGAGACTCCATCAGGACAAAGCTAGCAGTCACACATCAAAATCCACTGTAAATTTCCTAAAAGAAATGGAACAAAAAACTGATATCAAGGCCATACCCTTCACCGATATCCCTACTAAATCTCCCGATGTATCACCTGTGGATTTTTGTGCTTTCGGACTTTTAAAATCTGCATTATTCAAACGTCGTCCCAAAACCCTTACAGGACTCTGGAAAGCTGCTCAGGAGGAATGGGATAGAATAGCTCTTCTGACACTTCAAAAGGCATTATTATTCTGGAAATTGCGGTGTCGAAAGATAGTTCATAATAAGGGATGTCAAATAGAACATTTAAAACACAAGAATTTTATGTAATTTAGTTTTGTGAATACAATATAGGGTAGGTGGGGGCAAAGGTTTGCAGTTTTGAGTTTTGGGTTTCTTACGGGCCTCTGTTAGATCCTATCGCCCCAAAAAGTCACTTGTATTGTAGTTGGGTATCCCCTCTACCTTCTATAAAATAATGAATTTTTTACCGAAATATTTAGTCACCGAATTTTTAATTTTACCAAAAGACCTGTTTGCGAACCTTTACCCCACTTGTTGGTTTCTTACTGGATAGGCATCGAAAATCACAAAAAGAGTTGTCTAAATAATTTTATTTCACATTTTGTAATCTTTTTAAAGGTGTTACATATATAGAAAATCACAAATTGAACAGGTTAATCTCAATAAATTTTTTCTTAAACTAAATAACTTCAAAATGAAATATCAACTATTAACACAGAAAGTTGAATCTAACAAAGAAATTCACAAAATGAAAAGGGGTTAATCTCAATAATTTTTTTCTTAAACTAAAGAACTTCCAATTAAAATATCAACTATTAACACTATCGTTATATTATATCTTAGGCTTTACTCATTCTTTTAAAACCCGTAAAAATTAAGCAAATTAAGGGGATGGGGGACATTACAAAGCAATTTTTGAAATTTTTACCTCAGAGATATGAAATTGGGCATAAATATTCATTAAAGTAAAACTATTTCAAACACCTTATAAAATTTTATAAATATTTAAAATTTTATTTTTTATATTTAAAAAATTGAAATTTTTATTATGTTTTTTAAAATGCTCCTTGCGATTCAATTTTTAACCTTATCCTTAATTTTGCATTTAGATTGCTTATACATTTTGATCAGGGTTATGTTTTGATTTGTGCTTTCGTTGAATAATTAATTTTTAGGAAATATTTTTATGCTTGTACTCTGAATTCTCGTGAAATTTTTGTACTTTTCCACGCTTAAGTTAAACTTTGATAATCTGAATGATGTCTAAACCTGAAATGGATACATAACTTTATTTTAATGTATAAGAGGAGTCTTTGTAATAAATTCATAAAATTTCGTCAAAAATTGTGAAGCAAGGAGCATTTCAAAGACTTGCAAATCTGGAAATTACTCATTTAGAGTTTTTTCCCTAACCAGACCTTCGAAGCTTATAATGTCTTGTTACAACATTTAATTCCTTTATCTTGTAAAATAGGTCTTTGTTCAGAGCTATTTTATTTTTGTGTTGTACTACTTTATTTTATTTTTAATTTATGGATTTTCAAGCATTTTACAAAAAATTTTCTGATTTAAAAACAGGCAGTTTTTATCAAAAACCATAATTTTGTTTCAAATTTCAAAAATGTGAATTCCCATTAATAATAAAAGACGTTGTTAATAAGGATTCCTAATGAAAAGAGGACATGAAACAAATGTTAATAGTTAGAGCGGCAAAGGTTTGCAGATGGGGCAAAGGTTTGCACTGCGAACCTTTACCCCATTTCGTGCTGGTTCTGTTTCTGCAGAATGGACGCCACTGTATTTGAGTTAACCCAAAACTTAAGGTAGGATTTGAAAGGTTATTTACCACCCTAACATGCGAAAATAAGCCCAAAACAGTTCGTGAGTTTGAGTGATGCTCAAAATTACTCAAAAGTTGCAAAAAATTACATTAAAAGAGATGAAAATAAACTTACCTCATTTTCTCTGCAAGAGGTGGTCTTAACTCCAACATTTTTTACAAGGCAACTGACTGGAAATAGAGGAATGCACTGCCTACCCTATTCTTCCTAAAATTCTTCCCGGTCATTTTAAAATGTATGTGCGAACCTTTGCCCCATGCGAACCTTTGCCCCCACCTACCCTACATCGTCTAAAAAATGTGTGAACAGCCTCTGTATTTTGACTTTGATATTGATTTCGTATTTTGTTATTTTATATAAATTAAATAAAATATTTTTCCCTATTCTATTTTTTTTTTTGACAAAAATTCGAAAACCGGCTAAAACCGGTTTTTTTAGAAACCTGGAATTTGAAAACTGGTTTTTCAAAAAGTAGGTTCTTGTATAAACCCTACTGCTTATTACTTATTGCTTAAGACTTAAGGAAGAGAATTTGGAGACTACTACAACTTTAGCTTTTAACTAAGAATTTTGATACTTACTTAACCAAGTAAGTAAAATTGTCATTTTTTTTTTATTGAATGCCAAATTTTGGAATTTATATATATGTACATATATGTATGTGCATATATATATATTTGCAAATAAATGCAAAATTTTACATATTGTAATTTTTATTTTTTTATTTATTTATTTATTTATTTATTTATTGCGAAATTTACGTACACCTAAGCATAAGGCATGTGGTCATCACTGACTACCAGATGCTCTAGTAGAATAGAGTTTCTAGACTTTCCACTCCAACAAAAAGGCAACAGTATGTCAAATTACAGTAAGTCAAAACAGTATGTTAAATTATCGTCTTAATCAGAGACCAACTCTGATGGCCTCACAATGTACTGTTTGCCACATATTACAACGTATCCGGTATGGAAGCCAAAGGCCTGTTCGAAACCTTTTGCTGTCTGCTACTAACAAGATCAAAAGTCTCTAGTTCACACAAGATAAAAAGGATTAGACAGTAAAGGAATGAAAAAGGGTAATGTGGTCTGATGAATCACATTTACAACTATTCCATGCAAATATGGAGAAAACAACACAAAAGCATGGATAACATGTACATTGCCACAACACTTCAAGCTAGTGTTATGTTATGATTCAACATTATGGTTAGGTGGATGTTTTCTTGACATTGTTTGGACCCTTTAATTCATCTTGAAGAAACCCTGAATGCCAAAAGGTATTTAAATTTTGTTACTGACCAAGTACATCCAGTTATGCTAACCCCAAGGATGCATCCTCACACTGTCCACAGATGGTTTGAAGAGCGAGACTTTACCTTATTTAAATGGTGTCAACAATCACCAGATCTCAATACTATTGAGCATTTGTGGGATGAGGTCAAAAGGGGCATCAGGCAGGTGGATACAGAACCAGAAATATTAGCGAACTGGAAGTGCAGTTCAGCAGATATGGTCTGAAATTTCTGAAGTACCAACATCTCATAGAGTCTATGCAAAAGAGATTTTCAGCAGTATTGAGAGCAAAATGTCACCTGTGAATGTGCTGAGTAGGTACTCATAATAAATTCTCCACCCAGTGTATAATACAAAAGGTTCAATGAAACCTACACTCTTTACTTAAAATGGAACACAAGCCAACTGTGGTATCATACAAAGTACAGTGGTACCTCCCTTAACGGACACTCCCGAATAGCGGACACCTCTAATTAACGGACTTTTTGCGAGTCCCAGTCCTTTTATATAGGACAATCCATGTTATTCCCCCTGAATAGCGGACACTCCGAATAGCGGACAGGTATTTTTGAAAAATTTTCAATTATTTTGGCAAACATTTCAAAATTATTTTAACAAACAAGCTAAAAATATATGCTTATGCGTCTTTACAAAGCCTAGATCTTTCGTTAGAAGCATGGATGTTTCAAGAACATTGATGTACGAAAACTTAGTGTTTCGTGGAAGTCAAATAAGAAAGCGTGTATGACCGCTGACATAATGAGCGATTGGCTGGTGTAGTTAGATAACAAAATGAAAAAACAAAAGAGAAAAATCATTCTGTTCATGGACAATGCTACTTCCCATCCTGATGATTTAAAGCTCAAAAGTGTTAATTTAACTTTCTTGCCTCCTAAAACCACTTCGATGTTACAGCCACTTGATCAGGGAATTATATGCAGCTTTAAAGTATGATAAAGAAAGCTGCTTCTGAGACGTGCACTTTCACGGATTATCTCCTGCAAATCCAGCGAAGAGTTGACAAAATCGGTATCTGTTTTGGATGCAATTTCCTGGACTACGCATCCCTTAAAAAGGTGGAACCTGGGGCGTTCTAAAATGTTTTAAAAGGCGGGGTTTTTGAGTCCAATTGAAGTGGCAACTGACAGTACTACTGAGAAAAGCGAAAAGAACTTGCGGATCTAGTAGCCAATTTGGATTCAAATGTCAGCGTGGAAGAGTATCTCAAGATCGACGACGATTTATTCATTGAGGAAGAAAACCTGCATGTTTCCAGTTTCATTCATCGGGACACCACTGAAGCAGTGGCCCTTTCTCAGGATGATGATGAGGAATCGCCAATGGAAGACTGCAAAATCAAAGATTATTCGGAAGCACTGAAATACAGTGAACAATTAAAACAGTTCTTTCTGAACAATGAAGATTCGGAGGGACGAGCAAAGCTAAATCTTATGAAGATTCACCTTGAAAAACAGGTTTGCTATGTAAAAAAGAGAAATCAAACTTTGTTAACAAATTTTTTCAGTAGTAATTAAAATACACTGCTGGCCACTGTAAATGCAACACCCTGAAGGAAACATGCAAATAACATGAAATTTACAACATGCATTAGCGGAGGTGAGATATGCAAATGATTAGAATTTCAGCGCAGACGCACATCACGCGCGCCTGTGGCGCCACTTCAAAGCGCTATTTAAGGCTTGGAGATTTCGATGATTTCAAGTTCGTCAATTGTGTTTTTCTTGCGGTTTTTTTTCAAAAAAACGATCAATTATGCCTCGTCGAAAACAGCGATCATCTTTTGATCAAGTATCCGAGTTCGACAGAGGAAGGATAGTGGCCTACCGAGATTGTGGATTATCTTTCAGGGAAATCGGTAGTCGTGTTGGACGAAACCAAACAGCTGTAATGCGGATATGTGATCGTTGGATGCAGGAGGGTACGACGGACCGGCGTGGTCGATTGCATCCATCTCAGCGCACCACTTCACGTGATGACAGGCAAATTGTGCGCATGGCAGTGACGGATCGCTCAGTCACATCACGAACCATAGGACAGCACATGCAGTCTGTAACGTATCATCCAGTGTCTGCGCGTACCATTCGACACCGTTTACAGCAAAGTGGTCTGTCCGCAAGATGTCCATTGCTTTGTCTACCCTTGACGCAGAACCACAGACGTCTCCGCCGCCAATAGTGCGATGACAGAAGGATGTGGACGGCAGAATGGAATGAAATTGTCTTTACTGACGAGTCACGCTTCTGTCTGCAACACCACGATGGTCGCATTCGAGTCTGGAGACACCGTGAAGAGAGGATGCTGAACAGCTGCGTTATGCACCGCCACACTGGTCCTGCACCGGGTATTATGGTATGGGGTGGTATTGGATATCACTCTCGCACACCTCTAGTACGCATTGCCGGTACTTTAAACAGCCAGCGCTACATCTCCGAGGTGTTGGAGCCAGTTGTCCTTCCTTACCTTCAGGGCTTGCCCACAGCCATATTTCAACAGGATAATGCGCGACCACACGTGGCAAGCATTGTCCAACGGTTCTTCGTCAATCGCCAGATTGAATTGCTTCCGGATCTTTCGCCGATAGAAAACATGTGGTCCATGGTTGCTCTACGATTGACCCAGATTCCATCCCCAGCTGCCACAGCAGATCAACTTTGGCAACATGTGGAAGCTGCTTGGTCTGCTGTACCCCAAGAACTCACCAAAGTCTCTTTGAATCAATGCCGAGGTGTGTGGCAGCGGTGATCTCCAACAATGGCGGCTACTCTGGCTACTGACTTTGGCAGGAACCACACTTCACAGAAGTCTATAAATTTAATCATTTGATACTTGGTCAACATTTTATCTACAAAATAAATTTTGTTGTGATATCTCTTGTCTTTCTTGGTGTTGCAATTTGTGTGGCCAGCAGTGTAATTTAGCTCCAATACATTGTATTTGGGGATTATTTAATGCAAAATAAACGGATCAGCCACAATTAAAAGGTAAAGTAGTAAATAGTTATTCTTTTCTTACCTAATTAATTTTTCCTTTTTAATTAAAATATCCGTAATTTTCAATCAAATATCAAACAGAAGTGCAAAAACTTTTTTTATAAAAAGGTTGTCCTCCCTAATAGCGGACACCTCCTAATAACGTACAAAACTCTTGGTCCCTTGACTGTCCACTTTTCGGAGGTATCACTGTAGCTCTTATTTTGTAGAAAGTATAAATTAAATACAGGTGTCGGGACTTCCATGTCATTTAGATTTCCTATAACAGAAATGAATCAAGACAATAGTTATTTCCTTTGTAACCATCATTTCGATTTCTTCCAGTTTAACTAATTTAAATACTTTTTCTTTTTTTTTTAAGTACTTAACCTTTTTATCCATAACACAGAATATGTAAAATACTACAAAAATTACTTAGAACGAAAATGATGCAAATTATATTTTGTATTTTAAACTGAATTTAATTTCAAATGCTTGTTTGACCAAAATAACCCACTATATCAGGGGTTCTCAACCTTTCAGGCTCTGTGCCCCCCTTTGAACACAGATGTGCGGTCATGCCTCCCCCACCACCACCACATAGGGTCAATAAAAGTAGTACAATCGGAATTTGAAACTGAAGCTGGTTATTAAATGAAAATATAGAATAGATAATTTCATACACAAAATTTAATATTACTACTCATATCTTAATTTGGAACATATTACTATTAGAACATATGAAATCAAAGAATTAAATACAGATCAAACATATTTGAGGTAATCAAAGATAATGGTGAGGTTGGCATGTAATACCAGTCTCTTTCACAACATTAATCAGATGGCTGGGCTGTCTGTCCTTGGCAAGTTTTTGAATATTAGGTTGTAACTGTGACAAGGCACACCTCAGGTCATTTTCAACGTCCAACTCAATATTTTGACTTTATGTATGCAAATACTGAAAATCCAGATTCACAGAGAATTGTGTATGAACACTGCACTAACAACCTCAAAGCTACCAAAGTATCTTCTAGGTAAACAGGAAAATAGTGTAGCCAAAAACATCCATGTTTTCGAATTCCACGTTTCCTTGAGAATCACATTTTAGATTGATTGCCTGTTCCCGAATATGATCAGGAAGTATATCCACGTCAATTTTAAAAGGATCTCTTCTCAACTTAAACTCCCAGTTCTCTGAACTAATATCTGCAAAATAGACTGCAATTTCATTTTGCAATGCTATAAATGCCCTGATATAAGGTCCTTCAATTCATTTATCTGTTGCAATAGGAGATATTTTTTTTATCATCGAGGAGGTCGTTCAATCTTGGAAAGGATGAAAAGTTCGGTTCTGAACTCTGAAGACGGCATTCCCAAAAAGTTATCTTTTCTGTGAAACCCTTAACTGCATCATAAGTCTTCGGAATATTTTTCTGACTTTGTAGCTACAACAATTATCATGTGCAACTGTTATTGTGTTCGTGTTCGTATGTCGAAAATACGTAATGGTTACATTGTGACCGTAAAATTGAGTACAGTAAATTACAGTTAGTTTTACTTTTTATTTTTTTTAAACTCACGCCTCCCTTGAAATTCTTCTACGCCTCACCAGGGGGGCACGCCCCCCAGGTTGAGAACTGCTGCACTATATTATCCTACATTTTTTTAACATGTTGTTGTTTTATAAAATGCAAAAAATGATGAAATTTAACCTTTTACATGCCGCACTATGATCCAGGAATAAGACACAACTAATTCATCAAATTCACATTAGAATACACCCATAAAGACTATAAAACAAGAAAATTGCCGTAAAAAAATTTCTGTCTATGATATCCCAGATGTTCCATTTTTGGAACACTGGCATGTAACACTATCTTTTTTATTTTTTTTCGCTTCATGAAAACAAAGCGTTGTATGATGAATCTTAAAATTTCATGCTGTAATAATGGTTTACTGAACAATTTGATGTGAAATTACTAAAATTTAAGTAAAACTCATTAAAAAATTTTACATAATTTTTAATTAGCGTAATATTTTATAAGAAATGCAATGCAAAAAGTATAAAGAAACAAAAACAATTTTACACTTACACAAACTTGACTAATAATGTACATAATATGAATAAATGTAATTTTAAAAATGTAAAATACCTTACCAATAAAAAATAAAATATTTTATCCTTTAGAAGGCGCATGGGATTTTAACCAGTAGCACAAAAAATGCAAAACATTCTAAAACACTATTTTTTTCCAATCTTATTTAGCAGTTTTTCAGTGTCTATGATATTGTGGGAAGCAGTGTACATGGAGCCTTTTCTTGCATTCAAAACACGTTTGTAGTGATTTTTTTGGCACACTACACATCGCCCTTGTGATGATGTAACTATATAATGTACATCTGATTTTCTTGCAGATGTCGACTGATGGGCATGGTGTCCAGGTATAATGTGAATTTTAGGATTTGCTCGAAGCAAATTCAAAGTAATTTCTCTTCTAAAATACAGATGAGTCATTTTTAATATGATGTTTTTGTGTAAATCAGTGTGCAAGATCCACCCAGCATCCGCAACCATATTCAGTGTGTTGATAAATAAGTTCCAGTACCATATTGTGCTGCGTAATTTTGGTCGATAATTTTCAAGAAGTTGGTTCAACAGGTCTACTCCACCCATTCCTTCATTATATAATTTTATAATGTAAGGTTGGGGAACATCAACTTTATTTTTTTTGAGCTCAGACATATCTTTTTGCTCTTCCTAATGGTTCGTGAGCGATAAAATTTGATGCAGTAGTTACAACAGAACTATCGTTCCAACAGCACATATAAACTTCTCCATCGCATCGGTAATCAAATTCTCCACGATGAAATTTCGACATTTCTTTTGCTATTTTAAGAGGACATTGTCCCGTTCTAGAATCTCGTACTGTGCTGACTGCCTTAAAGTCTTTGTCAGATAAATCTGTCAGCAGACTGTGCGATGTAAAAAAGTTATCGAAAAATATTTTGTGTTTCTCTGGATTGTCAATAAAAGATAATAGTTCGAAGACAACTTTTGATCCAAGCGGCAAATTTTCCTTTTTCAAACTTTTTCCTCCATAGATAGACATAGTATAAGGATAACCATTTGCTGAGCAGAGCATCCAAACTTTGAAACCAAAGCAAATTGGTTTTCCACGTATGAGCATCTTAGGCGAATGATGTTCATAATACGGAACCATGGATTCATCGATACTTATATTTTCATGAAAAAATCTAAATTGATGAAATTTTTTTCCAATCTCTTCATAAAAGGGATAGATTTTAACTAATTTATCATCTGGTTCCAACTGACTATTATCAACAATATGGAAATACTTTTTTAACATCCGAAATTTATTTCTGGGCATTGTAGTGCTAAAAATTAGGATATGCAAATCTTCCTGAGAGCTCCAATATGAATTTTCATCAGGTACTGAGTGGTAGCCACTAAATAACAGCAACCCAAGAAACTGCTGAATGTCATTTGCGTCGACATCCAAAGAGTCTCCTCTTTGTAGGGCATACAGCTTTTTAAGTTCTTCTACATTTTCTAAGTAATCAGACAGCAGAATCAGATGTGTGATATCACTAATTTTGTATATCGGTACATGCCAGTTCCTTTTTTGGAACATTGCATTTTTATGCAATCTTGAGGAACTATTTCTCGTTATTATTTTAATTTCTTTTATTAACTTATTAAACTTGTCCTTTGCAAGTATGATGGGGAAATTTTTCGGTGGATTTGAATGTTTAGGAATTTTATAGAATTTTTTTTCTTACCTACTGTAAAAATTGTAAAAAAAGCCGATTTTTAGAAATTTTTCTACACTGAAATATTCCTATTTGAAAAATAAATTTTATGTCAAAAAATCAAGCATACCTTCTATAATAAACGATAATTTATTCAAACTGACAGATATCACAGTTTATTTTTTTTAAATATTAAACATGATGTTCAAAAAAAGGAACATTGGCACGTAAAAAGTTAAATAGCATAAACTGCAATACTGTATCATCTTGACTTACAATGAGAACCTTTAAGAATAAGTAGAGTAACTTACTGCACAAAATAAAGAAAGAGGCCTTTCTTATCTAAAATAAAATATTTATTTACATTTAAACATGTTCAAAAATGTCAGGTAGAGATCAAAATGCATTAGGCCTGTATATAAAAAGTGATATCACTGTCATAAATCTAAATCTATCTGTAATATCCCAGGTGTTAAGTTTTCAATTTTACTACTGCCTTGTATATTCTTCATTGGGCTAACATCTTCAATCATCTGTGAAATGATAAATAAAAAAATTTTAAAAAATGGTAAAGCAGAACTTTAATTTAATAACAAACAAGAAGCTTACATAACTTTTAAGAAAATTCATAGAGAAAATCATGTAATTTGTATGTTTTTCAGAGCAGGCTTATACGATAAAACAAGGGAAATATTGAATTTTTAAAAGCAGCTCATGGGGAAAATAATGCAATTCATACATTTTTCAGAACAGGCTTACAGAAAATACTAAGGGTTTAATACTATAAAATTAATAGATGTATCAACTAAGACTCCAAAGGAATGCTTATAATTAAAATATCTAAGCACAATTATTTTATCTAAAACATATTAAAATTACTTTTTTACTCTCAAATCTATTAGTCATGAGAACACTATGAATCATGATCAAATGGAGACTTTTTGTTAGAAAAATGTTTTGCAGTTTGACATGCTTGTCCTGATACAACATCAAAAAATCATTTACTAACTTTTCATATGATTCACAGACATAATTTTTTTTTTTTAATCAACCATGTTTGCACATGTAAACTGATTTTAAAGATGCTATCATTAAAGATTTAAACATAATAATTAAATTCACCTTTGAATTACTAGAAAAAGCTTTTTAATGTTATGTAGATACAGTTTCCCTAAAATAATCTTTCATAACAGTAATTGAAGATGGATGAGTTATTTTTTATTGTCTTTTTACTAAGATATGGCCACAAATAATAACACACAACACCATTTATGAACCAATCAAAAAATTACATTCAACATTCGTCAATATGATACAAAAAGCAACTAATTAAAGATTCATTCAGATGTTTACTTTGAAACAATGTTATATGACACAAAATTGGCATACTACTATGATCAAAAAGTATCCGTAATGCTTCATTTAAAATACATCTATAGTAGATATCATGTGCGAACTTTTATCAAACATTTTTACTTCTATAAACATCTAGCAATAATCTGGGATTTATTTCATTTTACCATCTGAAAATACATTTGTTTTTAATGAGATAAGAATTTTCACTCTGTTGATTTTCCGAAATGGAGAATGTTATCAAGCAAAGAACATGCATTCAATTTTGTTTTTCCAATGAAATTTCAGCTACAAAAGCATTTGAAATGTTGCAAAAAGCTTTTGAAGACGACTGTTTATCAAAAACAACAGTATTTGATTGGTATAAAAAGTTTAAAGATGGTAGAGAATCCATCATAGATGATCCACGATTTGGTAGAACATCCACTTTGATTAATGATCAAGATATCGATAAGGTCAGAGATTTGGTGCTTAGTGATCGCCGTTTGACAATAAGAGATATTAGTGAACAAGTTCCTATATCATTTTGTTCCTATCAAGCAATTTTAAAAGATCATTTAGGGTTGTGACATGTCGCTTCTCGAGTTGTTCCAAGAACTTCGAATTTATTCTAAAAATGTGTTCAAGGATGCTTTCTCAAGGCGATTCCCTTCTAAAACGCATTATTACCAGTGATGAAACTTGGATGTATGCTTTTGATACAGAAACAGCTCAACAATCAAGTGAATGGCACTTGAAAGGTGAAGCAAGACCGAAAAGACCATGTCAAAGTCGTTCAAAAATCAAGGTAATGTTGACTGTTTTCTTTGATTGCCATGGTGTTGTGCATTATGAATTCCTACCAACTGGTCAGACAGTTAATAAATATTATTATTTGAGTATTTTGCACTATTTGCATGAAGAAATTTGTCAAAAACAGCCTGAAATGTGATGAGAAAACTCATGGGTTATGCACGTCAATAAGTAACCTTCTCATAGTGCTATTATTATTAGTGAATTTTTAACCAAATATTCAACAAATATGGCTCCACAAGCTCCGTATTCACCTGATATGACACCGTGCGACTTTTTCTTACTTCCACGGTTGAAATTGCCTCTTCGTAGTCACTGTTTTGAGTCCATTAATTCGATACAAGAAAATTCACTACAAATTTTGAAGGGGTTTCAGAAAAATGACTTTAAAGCAAGTTTTGATGATTGGAAAAACATTGGCAAAAATGCATTGCAGTCGGAGATTACTTTGAAGGAGATACAATAAATTTTGACCAATAAATTGATAACTTTTGTTTTATACCACCATTCCAGGTACTTTTTTAATCACAGAATTTCATCATTCTTTTTATAAGTAATGAAGAGAAATGAAATGTGTTCTCTGTTAAAATTTACAAAAGGGAACCTGAAAATAATGCATGTTTATGCAAGTTAGTAAAGAAATATGCCAAAAGTAAGTATTTTTAACTGTTAATACCCATAAACCCAACAATGTAGAGAATTTATTTTTTCAGCTAACTGTTTAAACAATACTTCCTAAAATTCATTTTTCTGGGAAATTTAAAAATGTATTCTGTTCATCTCTGCAATATGTTTTAAAATGTATTTCACTCATTTGTTCAAACTATTGAGCAAAATATTAATACATATTTCATTTAATTTAAAAACTTTAAAAAGTCGAGAGTCAATTTTTGGAAGAAGTCACCACAAGTAGCTACAAGAGCTGCTACATTATCCTTGCATATGCACAAATGCACGTATATATTTAAAAAAGAAAAAAAAATGTTCATTATTTTACAATAATGGCATTTGCATGGAGTTTATGGAGAAGAAATAAGTTATAAAATGTATTATAAAATCCAAGCTTAGGAGGCTGGAAGTGCTTATACCAAACAATGCTGTATATCCAGGTGTAGAACTTTAACATTTTTGTTGCTGTGCAAACCATTCAATTAATGTAGAAGCAACATAGCCAGGCTGATTTTAAAACTTTTACCATTCTCAATTCTCTCCCAATTCCATTAAGATCATAAAAAACTGGAGATCCTGCTTTAACAGGGTCAAGTTCTAATGAGAGAAGAATGAAATCATAACACTTCACAGCAACCCTAAATTTACATTCAAACACTGACAAAAATGTGACAACAGATAAGCAAAAAAATATTTATTTAGATTTGCTTAAGAACTTTGCTATTATCAACAACTTATAAAAAGTTTCAGATTTTTATTGAATTGGAGCACTTATATATAACATATTTCATTAAAAATTCAAATAAGAGTAGATACATGAGGGAAAAAATGGAATTCAATGAGAAGGAAATCGTATGCAACATATACGACTTGCAATGGATTTTTATGGGAAAACATGTCACATATGAACATAGGAAAACATGTCACATGCAAATTAATTTTTAATAAGTACACTAAAATGTGATTTTTAAAAATTTTATTGGTTTTAATAGCATTAGCTTTATCTAGTTCATGTTAGATCCAGATATTTCATAATGTGATTTTATTTTATATCAGAATTATAATTAAGCCACAGTTTTAACCTTACAAAGAATGCAACATTTCCCACCTTGAAGAGCCATTTGCATGGCCTCATGTATTAAACCAATGCAATGAATAAACCATAATTCAGAATCATTTTTAGACACCCAAACATAGAGGATTTTAATCTTAGTAAGACCAACAACATTTCTTTTTTCAAATTAAGTAAACAGATACATGACAACTCTACTATCTTTGGTTGTTCTTAGTAAATTGTATTTAAATTTAATATGAAAAAAAATACACACCATTAAAAACTTTCAATACCAAAATTAAATATCAAGAGAGTTGATTTTTTTTTCAATCCAAAAAATTCTTTCAGAGAAATATTATAAATAATTTAATAAATATTACCTCAGAAAAAAGAGATGAAGCTATGGTCTTATAGTCATCTCCATAACCATCCAGTCTGTCCATAAGAAACCTTGAGAAAAAAATAAAGAGTTGAAAACAAATGAATGAAAACAAGGAAGAATTAACTGCTAAATGCACAGTTTCATGAAATACACAATCAAAGTTTACTTGCAGAATTGTGCAGCCCCATGAACATCATGGGCACTGTGCTTTTTTATGTTCATTCAATTATTACATCTCCCACAGTGTCACATTTAATATTAAATTGTTTTTATCGAAGTCCATTTATGTCACGTTCTATGTCAGACTGCTTTTATTCTAGAAATTTAGGTCTATATACGTCACAGGAATCTTTATCATTGTGTTTACTTATAACTCAATAAGAAAAGATTATTATGGCATGCTGTAAAAACACGGCGACAATGTACTGATTGTTTATTTACACTGAAAATTAAAATTAAAATTTTAAGATACTGTTTATTCTAAAGAAACATAAGTTTAATTATCTGCTTTCTTTTTTTTAATACCCAAATTAATTCAAAATTGGGCATTCAGGGTTTTAATAAAACAAGGGGGAAAACCACTAATAAAGTTTTGATGAATTTTACAAAATAAATCAGTTTTTAATTGAAACATACATAAAACAGGGCATGCAAGGAAAAAAATGTTTAAAACTCCATTAAAGGCACTATACTTTCTCTTTCACAAACTGTTACATATAATGAATAAACAGTAATGTGTAGAGAAAAACACATAAATTATAACTATCAAGCCAATTGTATCTCTAATAGTATCAGACTTTCAGATCCAAAAGCCCCAGTTTATGATAAAATCTTTAAATGTTTTATGGGTGTATCAATTAGGAAATTTGATAATGTATTTCTACAACCCCATTTATTAACCGGGAGTAGGCACACAGAAAATTGAAGTTAGTCCAACACAAAAACACTAATTCTGCACAAAAATGACACATATATTAATTGATCTAAAAATTTCAAGTTTAACAATACATGTAAGAGGGTTGCGTTGTTCAGGTCACATTTCAATTTGTTAATTTTTGATAGCTTTTCACAACTGATTACTGAAATTTACTGATCATTACTGAAATAGCGGCTTCATAGCAAGTCTAAAAGGAGGAAACGCTAAAATCCAAATGTTTCTCAGCAACTGCGTTAAGAATTCATTGAACTTTAAAAGAATTATATCACAATCTACATCTTTTATTTATTTGCATTCTAACAACAAGACAACTATATTTTTTATTTTCAAATAGCAAACATGTATATCTGAAGACATAATCTTACTTGTCTAAACAGGGTATGATATTTATTAGTGAATACCTGAACAATAAGGTAGAACCTTAACCATGAAAAATAATGTAAATTAGACATGACTTAACATTTAATATCTTGATTCTGTCCTTCAGTTATTTTCCTTTCAGACAGCAGTTCCTTTAAAATTTATAACCAATAAAGCCTAAGTTTACTGCACTCCTAGAATATTAGTCTTTAGCTCAAACATAATACTGTTTCTAACATTATAAGTTTTGAAACTATCCAATTCTATTTAATTCTTCAACCAAAAATGGTAACATGTGTGAGTCTCTTTGTAAGGTAAGGAATGATACAATTACCTTTAAAGCAGAGAGAAAAAATTAGCTTTAACCCAAAATTAAAATTTCTGCCAAATAATGCTATACTATTTCAAGTGTCCACTAATGTCAGATGGTTAATATCTACGTAAAATAATTTGAACCTGATTGATTACACTCCACATGTTGAAAGTGCAAAAGTCATGAACTCTGTTGAAGTATTATACAGCAAATCAGACAAAATGGGAATTTAATTTCAGTCAATTTAAACAAATGAGCTAACATAAAATTACACCACAATATTTATGAGGATGAAATGGCGCTCTGAAGGAAGAAAGGTAACAGTTTGGCTACTAAAAATGAATGAGTTTATAGCACCATAATTTTCAAGTTTGATATTTACACAGATAAAAAAAATTTCAAGGACCAGAATCATGGTAATCAAATCCTGTGCAAATTGAATCCGAAATCCAAAATTGGATGGGGTAAAAAGTTGAAGGATAAGTTCTTGTTAACAACAGTACAACTGTTGCTTCAATTTTCAGAATTTGCTTTTCCTAACTCAGAATAATTTACAAACTTACATTCATGTGAACTACAGGACTCAAACAGCATTTTGTTCTGAAAGCCAGCACCCTAGACCTACAATTATCTGGCCCAAGATAAATAAAGGTTATCATTGATTAAAAGTATAAATTATATTAATTTATGGATGACTTAAAAATCTTTACTTAAATTTTTTTAACATAATAATTGTAATTTTAGTAATCAAGTGATATTATTTCACTTGCTCCAGAATATCCAAACTGTAACAAAATTGATTTATAACCTAATCTGAGTGAAATTATTCTATAAAAGCTCAAAACTTGGTCACGGTGCTTTGATCAAATCAGAACAACAACAAAAAAAGAGAAAATAAATGCTTAGGACATGCCTAAAAAGGTGTTTGCTGCTGTAAATTAAAATATATATATATACATATTGATATTAAAATATATATTGATAGTATTAATTGCCTATAGTATAGACCTTATAACAACAAAAATTAGCAAAATTACTATGACCATTCTTTTATGGCTGTTTATTTCACCTACAATGTTATATAAATTTGACAAACAAACCAAAAAAGTTAAAAATATAAAACATTTGTCAAAAGTGTGGCAAATATAACCTTATCAAAGCATACTTTCCTTTTTACACTGAATCTGAATCTTAAAAATCTCTAAAAGAAGTTCATCAGTAAGATTCATAATATAAAAATGTCATCAAAATTCAAAACAAAACAGCAAGATTAAAAGAAGTGATAAATATTATGCAGATCTTTATGATCAACTTACTTCCTCTCCTTTTTCCTCCTCCTTAACAGTTTCTTTACTTGATAGATTCTGTTAATCAATCTCTCATTACTCTACAATGAAGAAATAGCTTAAAATTAGATATCAGAATTTGTGCAATTAAAAAATTTTAAATTTTCTATTATAAATAGATACAAAAAGAATGCATTCTCACGCTAATATTACCGATTTCTTATCCTGTTAAATTATAAAATCTATTTGCTATTAGATAAAGAAGGAACATACAATTAGAACATGTTTAGGTACATAGTGCATTTATTTAATTATTTATTGTATAGATCTTAAAAATTTGGAAATCCATTATAAAAATCTGAATACAGTTTTTCTCCAACTCACAGAAAAAATACCAACCTGTTTCATGATTGTTATTGCCTGATTTATACAAATAGAGAAATTTTTCATACAGCTTATAGTACTACGTTTAATATATTGGTAATCATATGATGTATTCTTCATAATCTAATCATATCATAAAATAAAACTTTTACCTAACTGCTGAAAATTTTAAATATAAGTTAAAAATTAATAGTGTAGGAAAATATTTGATCACTTTTAACAATGAATCGTTTATTTAAATTCATAGAATTTTAAAAAGGAAACAAAAGCTAGAAAAAGAAATAATTTTAAGCTCACTAATGATTATAAAGTAACTTCTTAAATTTCCAATGCAAATTTCAAATACCTTGGAAATATTCCTATTTATATTACATAGGAAAGTGACAATTTAATAATTTTCTTTAGACAAGAAGAAAAATTAAAAAGAGAGAGAGAACTAAGTATATAGTAAGATTCTCTAATATACCAATTATAAACAGAAAAAAAAAAAATCAAAACTCGCAAACCAGATCAAATTGCTATATTTTTTCATGGTATCAAAAATTATTTACAATGGTAACAAAAAGTGTAGTTTTAAAGACATATTGCAACCTATAACACGAAAGCATTTCACCATATCATCAACAAGATATTCATAGTTTCCAGCTTTCTCAGTTCGAAGGAAACATGAGCACACTTATTTGAATGCCAGCCAGGCTTCTTTTTCTGTTTGTGACAGTTTATTTTCAAACTCTTCATCAAGAAAAACTGCTTTAATTTGTGGGCTTATAAAAACAACTTCTTTTACCTTTGCCTCACTTAAATTTTTGAATTTGTTCCTGAGATGCAAGAAAGCCACTCCTTCTCTGTCCTTTCAGAAATATTTTCATCAAACAGAGTTTAATGTGCAATTGTGAAAGAAAGACACATTGCAGATTTACAAGTGGTTCATGTGATATGTTTATGGTGCCAGGAATGAAGTTTTTTCTTAGAGGCCACTGTTTACGGATGTAGTGATTTTTTCTGTCACGGCTGTACCATTTACAGAGAAAGCAGCAGAATTTAGTGTATCCTTGTTGCATGTCTGTTAATATCCCAATGACTTTCAAATATCCACAAATGTGCCATTTGAATGTAGTGTACTCCATTAACTTCAGTATAGCACTCATAACTTCATAAGTTTCCTTTGTATTTGTAGAATATGCTACAGGAACAGATGGACAAACATTGCCTATATGGAGGAACATTGCTTTGAGACTATATATGGACGAATCAATAAACAGGTGTTACTCTGCTGGATTATGTTCCCAAAGCCTCAAATAGGCCATTCACATCACAGCAATATACGATGTCTTCTTTCTCCGCAAAATAGTCTACAAAATGGCTTTGTCATCTTCTAAATAAACTTATTTTTACACCTTTCTCTAATAGATTCCAACCTTGAAGCCTAGAACCCAGTAATTCTGAGTCTGTTTGAGAGAGTTTTAAGTCCCATACAAGATCGTTACACTCTGCCTGTCTGATTTCATGATGTGAACATGTCATAGATGTAGATGGTTGAAAGTCAAGATCTTGATGGTTTGGGTCATCGGAGGTGTCTTCCTGTGAATCAACAGTATATTTATCTGGAGCTGTAGGTATATGAAGATCTTCAGAATGAGGAACTGATTGCATAGTGGAGTGTAAGTTTGGATACTGAATACAATGTTTAAATTTTGAAGAGAACCCCTTGACAGCTGTCAAACTGCAGTAACAATCCATTACGTGATTGGTCAGTTCATGCCAAACCATAGGTACTGCAAATTTCAATCTATTATATTTTCCTTGTAACCAGTTTCTCAGATTCCTGGAACATGAAATGCAGCATATATATATATATATGAAGCCCAGGATTTATCCTGGTCCCCAACTCTACTTCCAAAGTACAGTTCATAAGCCTTTAATTAATGGTGACTAGTTACATTGTTGAGTCTTCAATGTAAGTTCGCCACACACATAACAAAATAAGTCCGGCTTATTTTTACACTGACTGTCATGTATGCCAGGTAGACCGAGAGACGATACGATTCGTTTTACATACACGCAAAGAACATTTATTAGCATTAAGATACACAGGCACGAACGAGCATAACAACAACTACACCGAACATGTACAATACGAAACTACGGAACCCAAAAAGGTAAAAAAGCACGCGCGCGCGTCACACAGCTTGGAAGGTTCTCTAATCTGGCTGTTGCCAGATACATAACAGTTCCTCCCCGACAAAATATAGAGTCACAGGTCGAGTCTCTTTGGAGGTCTCCTGATTCGGTTTGAGCGTCGGAGTGGCACATCAGTTTTCGGCTTTCCGGAAGCGTCTGGTACAGGCTTAGGTGGTATATCATCACTTGGAGTGGCAGGTACAGGTACATCTTTAGGTTCAGGGACAACTTCAGGTACAGGTGCAGGCGGTTCCGATTCAGCAACATCATCGGATACTGGCTCATCTGGAAAATTCAATTCTTTATCGTAAATTGGAATTTCAGTAGCAGCTTGGGATAATTCAATCGACTTCCCACATTTCCTTATTTGATCTACGTCTGCTTCAGTCAAGTACTCACAGTCCTTGTCAACTGCTAGTGGTAACCGTGAAAGTGCATCGGCATTGCCATGATTCTTAGTGTTTCGATACTTGATTGTATAACTGAATGCTTGGAGAAAAAGTGCATAATGAACCATTCGCGTTGCTGATAGACATGGTAAACTACGATTAGGTGCGAAAATTGATACTAGGGGTTTATGATCGGTTACGAGATCAAAATGTCGACCAAATAAATATTGATAAAATCTCTTTACTCCCCATACGATACTCAATGCTTCCTTGTCTATCTGCGAATAATTACGTTCCGTTTTAGTCAATGACCTTGATGCAAACATTGCTGGTTTTTCTGAACCATCTGTCATAATGTGACTTAAAACTGCTCCTATTCCAACTGGTGATGCATCAGTTTGTAATACAAGAGGTAACTTAGGATCATAATGGCATAAAATTCGGTCTGAAGCAATTTCTTGTTTCAATGCCTTGAAAGCTTTTTCACATTCTGCAGTCCACAAAAATTTAGTACCTTTCTGCAGTAAATTATTGAAAGGAGCGACACGAGTAGATAAGTTGGGAATAAATTTTCCATAGTAATTGACTAAACCCAAAAAACTCTTCAAATCAGATACAGTTTTTGGAACTGGTACCTTCGTAATTGCATCGATTTTTCTTATGTTTTGTGGAGGCCGAATTTATCAATTGTATGACCACAATAATTCACAGATTTCTTAAAAAATTCACTTTTCCGCTTATTTACTCTGAGACCATATTCTTCTAGTCTCTGTAGTACTAATTCTAACCTTTCAAAATGCTCTTGATCATTTCTCCCCGTTACGGTAATATCGTCTAAAAATACGTGTACCCCCGCGATGCCTGATAAAACTTGTTCAATGGCTCTCTGCCACACTGCCGGAGCTAAGGCTATACCATAAATCATTCTCTTGTAACGGAACAAACCCTTGTGAGTATTGATCGTCAATAGATGTCGGTCCTGCTCATCAACTAACATTTGAAGGTATGCTTCAGATAAGTCGATTTTAGTAAAGAACTTCCCTCCTGACAGTTCAGCAAAAATGTCCTCGATACGGGGTAAAGGATACTGCTCAATTTTTAGTCCCGGGTTGATAGTCACCTTATAATCACCACAGATTCGTAGGTTCCCATTCTGTTTGATAACAGGAACAATTGGTGTAGCCCAATCACTATATGTCGCCGGCTCAATGATGTCTTCTGCAACTAACCTATTAAGTTCAGTTTCTATTCTTTCTTTTAAAGCAAATGGTACTGGCCGAGGTTTAAAAAATACCGGTTTGTAATTAGGTTTCTTTTAAAGACGGCAACAAAACTTTTCCTGTTTCCCGATACCCGGAGAAAAAATTTTCTCATACTTTTGAAGCAAGATATTTAATTTATTGGTTCGAGAATTACAATTTTCAACCCAAACTGCTTTAATTGAGCTCCAGTCTAATTGGAAATTTCTCAACCATTCACGACCAAAAACTGCGTTTACTTTTGCATGTACCAAATAAATAGTTTCTGTATTAATTTGATCTTTGTATTGAATTTGCACCACTGCTTGGCCAGCTGATGTTATCATAGAATTATCGAAATTCCTAAGCAATAATTTGGTAGGCTTAACGGCTACATCCGGACAAAGTTTCTTAAATTCATTCACATTCATACAACTAATAGCAGCTCCAGTATCTAATTCAAATAAACATTTATTCCCTTCAACAAAAATTTCAAATAAAATCTTATCCCTTGCATGTCGTGGTGATTTAACGCTATTAACTGGTACAGTTTCAGAACAAGATTCTATTTGTTTAACTGTTTCGTTACGTTTTGAGCGGCAGAATTTTGCCAAATGCCCGTTCTTTAAGCAATTCCTACACTGAGTGTTCTTGTGCTTACATTCGTGAGCTAAATGTTGAGTACTATCACATCTGTAACATTTCCGAGATTTTTCAAACTTCTTTGTAGGTTCAGATTTCTTAAATTTAGAAAAATCTTTTTTGATAGTTTTATCTTGCGAACTATGTAATTTTTTTATCGATACCATTTGATTCTGAATTTCACACACATCTCTCTGAGCAGATTCCATTGCGAATGCAATGCTCTTAGCTTTTTCGTATGTTAACTTATCCTCTGCTAACAGCTTTTTCTGTATATTTTCGTTTTTGAGACCCATCACCAATTTATCACAAAGCATCGTACTTAAATTGTTCCCAAAGTTACAGTGTATCGACAGTTTTTGTAATTCGGCACAATAATTTGCAATGGACTCACCTTCAAATTGCTTCCTCTTGTAGAAACGAAACCGTTCTGTCATCTCTAGTGGTTTAGGATTCAAATGTTCCGAAAGTAATTTTACGATATCTTGATAAGTCAATTCAGAAGGAATGTTCGGAGTGGCCAGATTCTTTAACAATTTATACGTTGTTGCTCCCATAAGGCTTAAAATAGCAGGGACTTTCAGTTTATCTTCGATCCCATTAACAACGAAGTAAGATTCTAAACGTTCCACATAACTGGACCAGTCTTCCACAGACGCATCATAAGATTCAAAATTAATGTTCGAAGATCCCATTCCTCGTCGCCAACTCTTTTGTCATGTATGCCAGGTAGACCGAGAGACGATACGATTCGTTTTACATACACGCAAAGAACATTTATTAGCATTAAGATACACAGGCACGAACGAGCATAACAACAACTACACCGAACATGTACAATACGAAACTACGGAACCCAAAAAGGTAAAAAAGCATGCGCGCGTCACACAGCTTGGAAGGTTCTCTAATCTGGCTGTTGCCAGATACATAACACTGACGAGACATTATAATGCACTCAAAGTAATATAAAATCTTGTCCTTACAACACTTGTACACTTCACACTTGATGTCACTAGAATTTTCTAACCAGCAACACTTCAATCAGCAACATAAGACAGTGGGAAAAAACATCTAAACAAACACTCTGATCTCTCAGAACTGCTGTCAGTCAGTTCCTTTATATAGGTTTAGCAAAAGGGAAAAAATGCCTTCGCCAGAAAAGTCGCCAAGCATCTAGTGAATTCTTGGATATCTCGCTTCCTAATGCAGCTACAGCCTTGAAACTTCAGGAAGGTAGATAAGGCTTTTGTTGCCAAAAATGTCACCAAAGTCGCCAATATTGCCAAAACGGTCATCATGTTGGCAACGGTCCCACTGTCAATGAAGACGCCTTTTCTTTGCCTGTAAGTTTTTCCGGCACAGAGCGCACTTGCCACTACAGTATAGATTTCCATTGCTAAAATGTGGATTTTGGGGAAAATGGTGCATGGTACACAAAAAATAATTACAGATTTGTTATTTTCAGCCAAAAACATACAAGAAAAACACATTTTCATCTGAAGGACATTTTTCAAGTTGTACAGTGTAATTTTCAACAAGTAGCTGAGTTTACACAAATAAAATAGGTAAGATTGCCTACTGCCTAAGCACTGGAGCAGACATGAAGGTTTAGGATTTCAACAATCTACAACCTTCTTTGGGTTCCCCATTACCTTCAACTCTGGTTAGCAGTAATCATCTTGTAATCAAGAGAACATATCAAGAGACCAAATATGATATATTCTGGGAATTAACCATAACTTTCTAAAACTGCATGCACTTTGACAACTGAATTTCTGATAGGCAACTTTAATAGACTTGGCTTTCTTATCATGCTAACATTTCATAAGTAATAATGCTTCTTCAAAATTCAGCATATCTATAATCTGTTTAACTGCTTTCCTACAGTTGCCAGGTAGGTGACTTTTCATTTTCACCAATAATACCTGTTAGCAAAAAAGCCACATTTCCCTGACTTACGGATACAGTGGCTCCCAAAAGTGTTCGTACACTTACGAATTTCAATGAAATAGGGGTCTATCCATTAATTGTAATGAATATTTCAGAATGGGTATTTAATAATAAGATCTATAATCTATTCTTAACAAAAATACATGAAATATTTTGAAAACATAGTAAAACTTTATTTTTCAGAAATCAGTAATCAAAAGGTAACAAAAACCTGATCTCACAAAAGTCATCCTACACTGAAATATTTTCGGATAAATTCATAATTAAAATTATCGTCTGGCGCTTTATTTTTATTTTTGAATTGTGATGGCATTTAAAATACCATTTGGCTTTTTTTTTGCTTGCCTACTCCATAATATTCTATTTATTATTTAAAAATGGCTCGTAGTCGTAAAGAAACAACAAACAGCATTCGAAAATTGATTATTTTTCATCATAGTAGTGGTAAATCAGTTCGGAATATTGCTAAATTACTCAATTTATCCCATTCTACTGTGCAGTATTTGATAAAATGCTTTAAAGAAGAAAATCGAATCAAAAACAAGGTAAGAAAAGGTCGTCCGGCAAAGTTAATAAAACGTGATCAGAGATTTATAATTAGAAAATTTGTGAAAAATCCACATTTGAGTGCTGCAAAAGTTTCTGCAGAATTTAATGAAGCATTTTCTACTTCAATTTCACCTGAAACTGTTCGACAAGTTCTCAGAGTAGCTGGATTAAATGGGCATTCTGCCCTTGGAAAATTTTTTGTGAGTGAGAAAAACAGAAAGCTTAGGCTTTCCTTCGCACTATCAATGATAAATAAGCCCCAAACGTATTGGAATAATGTCTTATTTGCCAATGAAAGCAAGTTTAACATTTTTGTTTCCGATAGGCGTATAATTGTATGGAGAAGAAAAAATGAGGAACTTAATCCCAAGAACTTAGTAGGAACAGTTAAGCATGGCGGTGGAGGTGTCCTTGTGTGGAGGCGCATGTCAGCATCAGGACTAGGTAATTTGGTATTTATTGATGGCATAATGAATCATGCTGTTTATAAAAATATTTAAAGAGACAAATTATCAGCTCAAAAATTATCAGCTCAAAATTTGGGTATTGGAAACAACTTTGTTTTTTTATCAAGATAACGATCCTAAGCACACGGCTCTCAACTTTCACCCCTTGTATCTCTGTAATTGTCCACAAGTTTTGAAAACACCACCTCAATCACCAGATTTAAACCCAATAGAACATATTAGGAGAGAACTGGAGGTTCGAGTACGAAAACACAACAATCACATGAAAAGCGAACTAAAAACAATTATGATGGAAGAATGGATGAACATTGATGCAGAAATCACAAAAGAACTAGTGCAATCTATTCCCAGACGTTTAAAAGCTGTTATGGATGCTAAAGGATATCCTACTAAATATTAATTTAACGAAAAATTAGAATATTTACTGTAGAGTTTTTTTACAAGTGTACAATGACTTTTGTGAGATAAAGTTTTTGTTACTTTTTGATTATTGGTTTCTTAAAAATAAAGTTTTGCTATGTTTTAAAAATATTTCATGTAGTTTTGTTAAGAATAGATTATAGATCTTATTTTTAAATACCCATTCTGAAATATTCATTTCAATTAATGGATAGACCCCTATTTCATCGAAAGAAAATTGTAAGTGTATGAACACTTTTGGGAGCCACTGTATGTATAAAAATGTGCATTAATTGCCACTGAGCTTTGAGTAATTTTCACTGGATTGAGAATGATAAAAAAAGATTCTCATCAACTTTTACAAGAAATTCTTTATAACAATGCACCTTTCCAATCATTTCAGACTTGGATAGATTGTGATTATAATTTTAAATATAAAAGACAGATGAAAAGGATATTATATTCCCAATTTGTAATTCTAAATAAAAGATGCACATTTTACCAAACAACTTGCCTCACATGCTTTAATGGATACTGAAAATACCACCCTAAAATATAAACAGGAAAAAGAAAAAAAATTTAGATTTTATACAGGAGAGAAATTCTTGATCTTTTAAGCACACATAGACATTTTGTTTTCTGACAATAATTTTGCACCATTTTGAGGACTTTTGGGACCAACACATTTTCATGACTTTTTGGGGATTTTTATGACCAACTATGTAATTTAACATTTTAATAACTATATTCATATTAATTTTCTTAATATATACATTTTAGAAAAAGGTAAAATTTTAGATAAAGGTAATTCATTTTTGGAACTATTCTCAAAAGAACATATTTATTTTACACAGTAAAATAATCTGATATGATTAAAACTACTCAATTCAACTATTAGTAAAACATGTTTCATATTCTATGCAGGAACAAAGAAACATTCATCACAAAAATATAGGAAAAATTATTCAGGAATCTTAATTCAAGGGTTCACCCAAAAGCATGAATATAAATATTTTATTCATACAAACAAGAATCAAACGGGGAACATTCAAAAAGATATTAACAATTATGCTATAACTATTTGTTAGAGAGAGACTGTATAATTATGACAGTAATACAAATTCTTTTTTAAGTTCAAGGGAAACAATGATATATTAATTTCTTTTTAAAAGCACAAAAAGAAAAATGATTTTTCATTAAAAATCAAGTTATATTTTGTCACAATATTTCACCATAAAGTAAAAGAAAGGGATAAAAGATAACTCAGAAGACCTAGGCCATCATGAACACAATATGGAACAATATAATGTCAAACCAGACTATTTCTTACTGATACATAAAAGAATCACATACTTTAGGATGGTAAATTATACTCAAATACGAGATATGGGTAAAAACAAAGCATAGGAATAAACTAGACACTGCCGTAGACGAAACATTTCATAACAGATCTTAATAATTGCAATTAGTAACAGAAAAAATTACCTGTTTCATAATCTCACATCTTTGCAGCAACGCAAAATATTTTTTTTCGTAAGGAGAAATTTCATCTTTTTCGAAGATTAATCTATCTAAATCTCCATTAACAGATGAATTCACCGTATCGACATGCTGCAATTGTTTTTCTTCTTTTTCCACCTTCAAACAAGAGTACTCATTAAACTCTAACATTACAGAAAAATAAATTTTAAAATTACTCGTGGATCAAGGAAAATCACGGCAAGACATTAAATTAAGATATTCCAAAAACCGAATCAATACAAGAGTAATATTAACGAAATTAAGAAATGAATACATTATTTAAATAAGAATAGTTTGAAAAATTACGCCGAACAAGGTTTACTTAACCGATAGAGTAAGATACAAAAGTTATTTCAAACAATGTACAGGTTCGCCAAAGCAGTTTATAAACAATATATTGCCGACTAGTATTTTTAACGCAATATTTATATTTATAGAACAGAAAATATGAAACTAAGATTGTAAACAAATTTTCAAACAATATGCAAAACAGAAAATGGAACATGTACTTTAAATACTTTGCTTTTAGATGCATTCATTTAAAAATTTTTTAAACAAACCATCACACTAACATTGAACATGGAGAAACGAGTCTCTCCGCTCTGACATGAATAAAATTCGCTAAGGCCATTAGGGTATTAGGTATGAATTGCGGAAAACTGCCATAACGCAGAGCAGAATGCTTCCGCGATTGATACGCACTCACACGGACAGACTTAACATTAATCTTTTAATGGCAATTTCTAAATTTTATGAGAAAAAGCCCTTGTGTTACGAAGTTCCTTATTTATAGTTCCCCTATTTATCAGTTTTATTTCTTACGCTTAAACATGAGATTCAGTATATACAAGGGAAACAACAACTGTCAAAAATTACTGAATATGCCCCAGTCTTAAATTGTATGAAAACACGTAAAGAATTTGAGACACTTAACACTTTTGAAAATCATCGCTGATAGCTTAATCTTCTGTTTAATTTTGAAAAAAATAATAAAGATGATATGATTCTATGATTCTCTTTCTATTTCATTTTTGAAGAAAAATGTCTTGTCCATTCCGAAACCATTCTGTAGAATGATAGACTGAATAAACATTCCTATTGGAATGTTTCCAGAAGTTGAAGTACAGAGAAGAGGTTGCAGGAATACATTGTGCGTAAATATGTATTCGCTAGAGAATCTTTTTTTAAAAAATGGAGGGATGGGCAGGCACTCTCTTGCCATCATATTTCGCTCTCCTTGCTGACCGACCTTAATGTAATGAAATCGAGTCAAGTAGACCTTCAAAATATTTTCAACATAATTTTTCACATCACCCGAAAGTTTCACTGAATGATAAATCGTTATAACACACACCCAAGGGATTGGTAACTGTTGTTGAAGGGAAAATCCTGCAAAAGTAAAACCAGAAAACTTTATTGGACGGGACAAGCTTGAAAAGAAGTTTAAATCTACTCTCTATAACAAACAAACAAAAAACTAACTCGATCCAAGAAGTTTTCCGATTGCAATAAAAATTGATGGATGTGAAGTGCACAGAAAAAAACGATTAAAATTTCAGAACAATTGAATGATTTATTCCAGAGTTTGATCGTTACAAAGGGAGGAAGTCAATACGGCGTTGTTCCCCCTCTAGGCTGGATGCAAGCTATCAGCCGGCATGGCATAGACTGTAATAGTTCCCGGATAGTAACCTGCGGGATTTCTTACCAAATTATCTCCAACAGTCGGGTTAAATCGGCAACATTCCGGGAGAGTTGCAATCGCCTTCCCATCACGTCCTAAATGTACTCTATGGGGGAGAGATCATGCGACCTAGCTGACCAAGAAAGTGTTCGTCAAGCTATAAGACAATTCATAGCAACACGTGCGTATGCAGCCGGGTATTATCTTGTTGAAAAGTAAGGGCCTGTTCACATAGGAGTCCGTAGCGTTGCGTTAAGGAAAAGATGACGTTGCGACGAAAATAAACCAATCATAGTCGTTAAAAATTGCATTGCTAATCGTTTGGAGGCATATGATTGGTTTATTTTCGTCGCAACGTCATCTTTTCCTTTACGCAACGCAACGGACTCCTATGTGAACAGGCCCTTAGTCCGAGGGGGTGCAAGAGAAACGGCAACAAAACGGGTCGCAGAATGTTGTCTACGTACCGCTATGTTGTAAGAGTGACTACCAAAGGGGTCCAGCTCCTAAAGGAAATGGCATTCCAGACCATAACGCCCTGTTTTGGGTCTGTGTGGTGGGCGATAGTAGGGGCAGGATCCCCATACTGCCCTGGACGTCTCCAGACACGACATCGGTGGTCGTCACGGGACTCGTCACTATACTTCCTAAAGACTACGTTCCCAGTCAGCGCAGTTCCAGGTTGATTGAGTTTTGCACCACTATAATCGGACTCGATGAAGTAGAGGCGTAAAGCGGCGTAACGGTCCGCTCTCTCAGTCGTTTGGCAATGGTGAAGTTGACACTTGTGCGCGGGTCACACGCCGGATGGTTGATAACGACGAATCAGGTGCTGTGACAGCTGATCTGAAAATCGCTCTGTCCTCCCGCTCTATTGTAGTCCTCGGTCGACCGCTGCCGTCCTGACGCTTAAATCTGCCGTTGTTCACCCACTCTTGCAAGTATCGTCTAATCGCTGCTATCCAAATGTCGAGAGATTCTTCAATTTACCCAAACAGCTTCTTTCCATCTGATAACGCGACCTATTTCAAACTCTCAAACATGCTCGTAATGAGCACGAATCCTTCGGCGAAGCGGTGTTACAGTTGACGTAAGATATCCGCAGTTGAAATGTAACAGAAATTTTGAACATCAGATTGTGAATCGTTCCTTATATACACCAGCAGGATGCGCAGTTCTGATACAATGGAGCTCCCGCTATTCATTCGTTGGACACCAAATTTTAACCATTTGCATATTCGGTCGAAACATCTTTGCAAACGAAATTTCATTACAATCGGACAACTCCTTCTTGGTGCGTCGGATTTTATATACTCATGGACAAAAAAATTAGCGCACCAAGAAATAATTGCGGGATTGTAACGAAACTTGCAATGAAGGTACATGTCGGGGAGATATGCAAATGATTAGAAATGCAGCGTGATTGCGCATTACATATAGCCGGTAGAGGGCGTTGAACATCGTACTATGTGGTGTATAAAACAGGTAACCAAAGCTTGCTTGAGTGTGCTGAATCATTTACAAAGGAAGAGCTGAGATAGACATGCCATTACGCCGTGTTCGAAGACAATATAAGCAGTTGTCGCAGTTTGAGAGGGGGAGAATCGTCTGGATGATGGAAGCTGGGTGGTCAGCTAGGCGAGTAGCTCGTCAATTAGACCGCTCTGATTGTGTTGTGAGGAGGTGTTGGGACCAGTGGACCCGAGAGATGTCATGTACACGAAGACCAGGCTCAGGACGCCCTCGACAAACCAGTCGTCGAGAAGACCGCCACATCGTAAGAAATGCACGCGTACAGCCAACTGCTTCATCGGCCGCCATCCAGGCACAGGTAGCACCTTCACTAGGGGCCTCTGTGTCTTCTCGAACCATACGAAGGCGCCTGGCTGAAGGACAGTTGGTATCGCGACGCCCATTACGTGTGCTGCCCTTGACGCCTACCCATCGACGCCTCCGTTTGGAGTTTTGCCGCGCACGAGGAAACTGGACTGCAGCGGAATGGAACCAGGTCGTCTTTAGCGACGAATCCAGATTCAATCTCGGCAGTGATGACAATCGTGTTCGTGTGTGGAGAGCCCGTGGTGAACGCTTCAATCCTGCCTTTGCTGTACAGCGACACATCGCTTCCACAGCTGGTGTGATGGTATGGGGTGCCATTGCCTACAATACACGGTCACCCCTAGTATTGTTCCGTGGCACCATGACAGCCCAGCGGTATGTTCATGAAATCCTGCAACCACATGTGTTGCCACTCATGCAACGGATCCCAGGAGCCATTTTTCAACGAGACAATGCTCGGCCTCATACGGCAAGGGTGTCACAAGACTGTCTCCGCACTGTTACTACCCTTCCTTGGCCTGCCCGATCCCTAGATTTGTCTCCAATGGAGAATATCTGGGATCATTTGGGACGACGAGTTGGGCATCCCACGAGTTTGAACGAACTAGAGGCAAGGTTACAGCAAATATGGAACGAAATGTCTCAAGACATCATACAGAACTTGTATGACTCAATGCCCGATCGTATCGCATCGTGCATTCGCGCTAGAGGGGGTCCAACGGAGTATTAACTCCTCCGTTCTTTTGCCTTTTTCTTTGAAATAAATTATCCTTTTTCTTTGATTTTCTTATCATTTACTTATATCAAAGTAGTCATTACATATGTAAAATTTCGTTTCATTTTGACGACTCCTTCTTGGTGCGCTAATTTTTTTGTCCTTGAGTGTATATATATATATATATATATATATACAGTGGACGCTCGTTAATTCGAACTCGGTTAATTCGAACTTTCGGTTAATTCGAACTAATCCAAAGGCCCCCAAAAACTTGTATTGGAGTTAATGGTAAAAATATCTCATTAATTCGAACTAAATTTTTATCACTTCGGTTAATTCGAACTAAAAATTTGACAAAAAAAAATTCTTTTTCCTCGTTTAATGGAGAAAATACACACTGTATTTATTATTTTGTGTGTCAAAATTTATTTTCTGTGTAAAGAGGCACATGCCTGCATTCCTAGACTATTGCATGTTCGCTAAACGTTAGTAGCTATTGTCCTTCTTATTAGTGCTAAACGGAAAAAGCAGTTTTCCTTTATTTGGATCGATTTTCTTAGAATTTCAGAAAAACTAGTCTTTACTACAGATTCTAGGGAGCTGCGTCAGTGATAATTGCAATGCAGACAAGTTAATGTGGTCTAGTTTCTCTTCCTCATTGTGTGGTGTGAAAGTGTAAAAATTCAGAATGTCTACACATGGAAAGTACAAAACCCTAACTTTAGAGACAAAGGTAGAAATTTTAAAGAAAGTAGAGAATGGCGAATGTAAAACAAAGTTAGCAGCTGACTATGGAATTAAAAAAAATACCTTGTCAACTTATTTGAAAAACAAGGAGTCAATTTTAGATTCATGGGAAAAATCAAAATTTGCTAGAGGTTTGGAGAAACCCGTGAGAAATGATGCGTCCCAAGAAGATCTAGAAAAAGCTCTACTGCTATGGTTCCAGGATGTTAGATCTCGAAATTTTCCGATAAATGGACCCCTAGTGCTGACGAAGGCTGATGAATTGGCAAGTCGAATGGGTAGTGAAGATTTTAAATGCAGTGATGGATGACTTTCTCGATTTAAGTCAAGGCACAATATTTCTTATCAAACTGCATGTGGCCAAAGCTCTGATGTAAACGAAGACATATGCACTAATTTCGGTACAAAACTGCCAGGGCTTTTCTCTACTTACCTGCCGAAAGATATTTTTAATGCGACCATAATGGACAAAGCCATAATGGACTCTACTAAAACTCTGAACGCATTTATTCAGATGGAACCCTCCTCTGAAAATGAATTGAAATGTTTACTTCAAATCGAGAAGCTGGCTGAACAATGTAGGCATCATAAACAGAACCAAACATCCATTTTACAGTTTTTCTCCAAAATGTAATTCATATTTTTAATAAAAGTTTACTTTATACTGCATATCTTCTGCTTCATTTTATGATTAAGGTAAGTCTGTATAGCTTTTTAATATGTTTAACTTTAGATAACATAGTATAATATATTTTCTGGGGTTATGCATACAAGGAGATTTTCTTATTCAGTAATACACATTTAAAGTTATATATTTTCTCTTAACATCGGATAATTCGAACATTTTTCTGAGAACCTTTGAGTTCGAATTAACGAGCGTCCACTGTATATATATATATATATATATATATATATATATATATATATATATATATATATATATATATATATATATATATATATATATATATATATATATATATGAAATGACCCGAATGGTCATCTCCTGAAAATACTGCTAACATCATGGCCGGAAAATAATAGAGTCAGCTTCAGGAACAAAGGAATTTATTTTACGGAAGTAGCCGCACATCTTATTCACTTCGAGTCAGCCCAGTGTCTAAAGCGTAGCACGCGAAAATAGAATTAGGTCAAAGAGAGGTTGCCAGAATTGGCGGAGAAAGTTAGTATGGGAAGGCGAAGCATCTCGCCAAGGAGTCGGAAAGATTACCAGATGAGAAAGGAAGTTTCAGAAAGGGCGATTATAGGTTATAAATAATATTATCATATATATATATATATATATATATATATATATATATATGGAGAGAGAGAGAGAGAGAGCGTGCATTTCGTGAAATTTGATTTGCTTTTGGAATACCCTTGAATGTGCTCGTAAATTATTGAAAACTTTAGAAAAACATAACCATATTCATAACATGCATACATTTTATTTATTTATTCTGAATATCTACACTGTTGGCCATTAAAATTGCAACACCAGGAAGGAAAGCAAATAACAAAACTTTACTTATTGTACGTATACAGCATAGTAGGAAGAAAACATGATTAAATTTGTAGGTAATTTGGGGGTATACAGGGTCCGAAATTAGTGCATACAGCTTCCGCCTCTGGCAGGTAAAACGGCTCTAATCCGGTTAGGTATCGAGCCAAAATGGGCTTGGATGACAGATACGGGCAAGTCATTCTATGCTGCTTCAAGTCTATGCCACACTTCATCAATCGTAGTGGTTGGAGATCTATGGCGGCCCAGTCTCTCAGCAACCCATGGCCAGATGTTTTCAATGGGTGAGAGATCTGGAGAATGTGCTGGCCAGGGTAACAGTCGAACACTCTCTGTGTCGAGGTAGGTCAGGACAAAACGGGTAACATGCGGTCTTGCGTTATCATGTTGAAAGATGACGTCTGCGGGGCCTCGAAGATAGTGCACAGCCACCGGCCTTAAGATCTGAGAAATGTAACACTGGCTGTTCAGATTACCGACGACGCGAACAAGAGGTGTTCGTGTCGTGTACCCAATGGCTGCCCACACCATCACATCAGGTGCCGATATCGAGTGCAATCAGGCCACGTGCTTTCTTCTCGGTGCTTCCAGACACGGATACGTCCATCATGATGTTGCAAGCAGAACCGGGGCTCGTCTGAAAAGACGACGTGGTATCAACCCTGTATCTAGTTTTGTCGTTGGGCGTATCACTGTTGCCACACGTCTCTGTGCTGCAGTGTCAAGTGGAGTCACAATAATGGTCGCCGTGCAGATAGTCCGTGCTGCTCCAGATGTCGTCGCATTGTCCTTGCGGATACTTGTCGTGCTGCAAACAAGCCCATTTCCTGACTCAAGGTCCATGATATGGCTGTACGATCCTGCTAAGCCGACCGGGCAACATGTATGTCATCTCGGGCGTCAGTGGCGGGAGGCCGTTGACATCCCGCATGGCGTTCAGTATGACCCTCCTGAACCTACCGATTCCATATCCGCATGTCAGTCGTTGGATTTCGACCAATGCGAGTAGTAATACAGCGGAACGATAAATCGCACTCTCGATAGGCCACGATCCTGCCGCTATCGAATTCCGACACGTGCTGGTAGCCGTTTCTCCTTATACGAGGCATAACACGACCTTCTCACAAGCAACTAACATTCAAATGCTATTTCCGAATGAGAAACCCGGTGCGTAACTTTCCTTTTACGCGATGCCGTTTCTACCTCCTGCATCGTTCGATTGCGCTTAACTGCTAATAATCATTTGCATATCCTAGCATCTTCTTCCTTTCAAGCGAATTTGACGTTTGTATCACCCCTTCATCATGGTGTTGAAATTTTAATGGAGTGCAATGTAAGTCATGAGTATTTACAAAAGAAAGTCCATTTTTCCATTTTCTATTCTTCAATACAAATCCATTTACTAAGGCCTCTACGTAAGTAAACAAAGGCATGAACATTACACCATGTTGCTGTTGTTGTGATTTATGCCTGCCTGGCTGGAACATGCCAGAACAAGTCTCGACTGCAGGAGGAGGAATGCGGCCCCAGTTTACAATATTCACCACAAGGGTCAGAGTCCGACTTTAGTCAGGTACCACCTCAATTTTAACCGAGCATTCCTAGGGGCGACATCTCGAGGGCTCATATCTTCTCCTAAACACTGACCTCATTCCGGTCTACGGATTTAACCGTGCCCATTTCAGCCTAGATACGAAGGTATTTAATGGCGTTCGTCGGGATTCGAGTGAAGTACCCCCAGCCAGTGACGCACTAAAGATTTAATCTTAGGAGGGTTGGGGCAAGTTGAACGGTTAAAAATATTTTTTATACAAATTCTATAAAATTCTTTTGGTTATAAAAATTTATTTAAGGAATTAAACCAAATTTTCATTTCTTTTAACAAAGCTCTTGAATTACTCCAAGTTACATTAATCTCTCTGCGTATATACACGATCTACCAATAAGTGTTTGGACACATGTGATAGAAAAAGAAAAACGAAATTTATTCATATACAATAGTTGGTAGAGCCTCCACGAGAGGCAATTACAGCCTCAATCCTCCGAGACATGTTTTCCACAAGTCCTTGTATGACGGCTAGTGGTATTTTCTTCCACTCGGCTTGGAGAAGACATGTAAGTTCCTTCACCGATTTTGGACGGTTGTTGCACCCCTTAATTCGGCTATCCAACTCGTCCCAGAGGCTCTCGATAAGGTTCAGGTCTGGGCTCTGGGCAGGCCAGTCCATTCGGTTAACCCCATTGTCACCATATCAATCCATGGTGGACCTCGCAACATGACAGTTGTCGTTGTCGTCCTGGAAGTAACATGGGTCCAACTCGTAAAACTGTCACAACGTAGGAAGCACACTGTCATCCAAAATAGTGCAGTAGGCGTCGACGTTGAGCTTACGATGAATTGGAACCAAGGGTCCCAGTCCATACCAGGAAAACACCCCCACACCATAATTCTACCTCCTCCGAACTTTACTGTGGGCACAATGCATTCTGGCAGGCGGCGTTCTCCAGGCAGACGCCAGACCCAGACCCTACCATCAGAACGGTAGAGGGTGATCCTTAATTCGTCGCTCCAGAGAACTCAAAAGAGAGGTGTAGAGTGCATGGAATATACGAGAATTTTTGGCTTCAGGACTTTGTTAGGAGTAGTTAGTAGGTAAACATACTAAAAGTCCCCGCCCTTGAGGGGTGAGCTAAAGGGGGGAGGAGGAGGGAAAGGTCCTTTTTTTTGGTTTTTCACTTATATCTCGGAAACAGTGCACTGTAGAAAAAAAATGTTAAATGTAAAAAGGGAAAGCTAATTAAATTTCCTATAAAATTGTCCATATACATATTTGTCGAATTCCCAACGGTTTTCGCGATATACGTTATTGAAAATCGATAATTTTCGAAAAAATCATTTTTACCTCACTCTTTTTGTAAAACATTTGCTTCTAGTGCCTCCCACGATATTTTTTCTCAGAAATATTGTCACAGACGAAGTTGTAGAGCATTAAATTTCCTTCAATTTGATATAGACTTTAGTCACTTTATCTTCAACCAATCAAAAGTTATAGTATTTCTTACAGGTACCCTCAATTTCGATGTTCCTATAGAAATGAGTATGTTGAGAGCCTGTTGCGTATTAACTGCTTAACTTGCTATCATGATAAATAACAACACTTTAACAATGGAAATAAGATAATTGCAATTGAAACACAACACTTTTTTATAATTATAGTTTTTATTATTGTAATGTTTTTATTATGTGAAGTTTATTAACTAATGGTGATAACAACTAATGGTGGTAGGGGTAGAAAGTTCGAGAATATTCCAGGTTTCGATATCAAAAGGGCGCCGACAGGCTAGAATGTTCCACCCTTCTTCTGTTACGTTCTTATCTTCTTTGAAAGCCCAAGCAGCCCGTTCCAGACCCTTCCCCCCTTTTATTTCCAGTTATTTTCTTGACAATTATTTTCACTATTTCGTTTTTGCAACATTTAAATATAAAATTAATACATTTAAATTAATTTAAAAAATAGAATTCTTGAAATTCAATGACTGAAAATTATCATTTAAAAACAATTAACAAAAATTTAATTTAACATTATCAAAAATATAATTCTTGAAAATTAATGAATGGGCACGCCTTTACCAAAGTAGTGCGAGGTGATTTTCTTCTTGAAAATACCTTGTCAAACATGATATTAGACAAAGTCGAACTCTCGGAGGAAGAACAGACACGCATCAGCACCCCTACGTCAGATTTCTTCTCCGAGCCACCCTCATTGAATTCTTTAAACCAAAACAAATTACTCGAGTCAGTCGCTATCAAATTTGGAGAAGCGATGGACAGGATTAGCAACAATTGACCCACTGAAATGCTATGGATCCAGTACTTCAAAATGGTGAATTTGATAAAGCAGTACATCCATGTAGAGAGGTCTGGCGATTTCCTTGCTCACCTGAACTTCTGTAAGCGAATTATACCCTATTTTCATGCTGCTGGACACTTCCCGTATGTCAAGTCTTGCCACATATATGTACAGGATATGGAAAGCCTCTCTACTCTATTGACACCAGAGGAGTACGAGAAGTTCGCGAATAAAGGCTACTTCACTATGAAAAGAAATGACCGTTTCTGGTGCGGCATGTGGTCAGACAAGACCATCGAGACAACCTTGATGTGGTCTTTCTCAAGTCGAGATGGCATGAACCGGGGTAGAGGTATGACAGATAGTGCTCTCAGTAAATGGGTGGGTAATTGGGATGACTTAAACTCAAGACATATGTGCTTCACTCGAAGAATATTGTGGTGTTTTGTTTTCATCAAGAGAGCAGCACAATGATTTGGGAGAAGCTCTCCAAAGTCAAGACGCAAGTGACATTGGTAAGCTTACACAATGGTTTGATAATTACCCTCCTTTTCTGAGGACCGAGAAAATCATGTCAATAGCGACAGGAGTCGTGGGATATGATACAAGCTTATGTCATGATGCAGTTACAATTGGCAAAATTGTAAAACTTGCCATTCACAAATATCAAACTGTCACGGAAAGATCGCGCACTTCCACTTTCCTCAATGAATTCGACAATCAAGATTGACAATGAAATAGTTGTTGTGTATCCATTCTTGCTTTTCAGCGAATCTCCATTACCAAGAAATCGGACGAGGATAACAAGAATTATATTAAATAAGAACTGACTCCCTACCCCCTGGCATTCTTCAACGAAATTGGAATGAGGAAGTGCAGAAAGTCAGCACTATACTCACTGTTTAAGCAAATTGATAAGGATGTTGATTTAACTACCTTTGAATTTGTTGTTGGTGGGGGATTCCTAGTCCACAAAGTTGTTTGGCAAAAAGAGACAACTGTATCAACCATTTGTGATGGTTATGTTAGATTTCTGAAGACCTATTATCATGGTAGAGGTTGTACAGTGGTTTTTGATGGGTACACTGACACATTAGAGAGCACAAAAGCGGCTGAACAGAGTCGACGATATCGACTCAGGAGATGTGTGGAAATCTATGTCAGTTTGGAAAGTGAAATTAAAGTCAAACAAGAGGATTTCCTTTCCAACTTTCATAATAAGAGTCGGCTGATAAACCTGCTGATGATGCAGCTGCAGAAAAATGGGATAAATACGCTCCAAGCTTCAGGTGCTGACGTTGATATTGTGAAGACGGCTATCAACAAATCCCAAAATTCCTCGGTTGCTGTTATTGGGGTGGACGTCGACTTCGCTGTTCTCTTGGTAGCCAAAACCCCAAATGATCGCAACATTCTGCTGGTAAAACCTGGAAGAGGAAAGGTCAAGACGAGTGTATATTCCTCACAACAGATACAGCAGGAGTTGAAAATTAAGGACAATGCCCATTTGTTATTCCTACATACAATTCACAGGCTGTGACACAACATTCGCAGCGTATCGCAAGAGTAAAGTGGGTTTTGTCAAAATCTACTAGAAGCAGGGCCGCCCAGAGACTTTACGGGGACTGGGGAAAACTTCTGTTGGGGGCCCCAAGACTATTTTTCAGAAGACTATTTTGTAGTAAGAGAAATCTGATTAATCGAATAATTTTTTTTTATTTTTGGGGGACCCCTTTTTTCAGGAGATTATTTTGAATTTTGAAGTACGGTACAGGTTTCAGAATTTTCTTTCGGAGGAAATCTAATAAATAAATTTTTATAAATTTTTTGGGGCCCCTCCGGCAGTTGGGGGCCTGGGGCAAAGTGCCCCAATTGTTCCCCCCTCTGGGCGGCCCTGATTAGAAGTCCAAAATCATACAACTTACAGCTGAGGTATTTGCCAGTGGTTCTTCTTCCCCTGACTCCATTGAGACAGCTGGGATCATGAGTACTCTCTCATGGTATGGCGCTCTTGCCACAGAAAAATCCCTCAACGAGTTCTGCTACAAATCATTTATCAAAGCAGCTACAAACATGAAGCCTGATCTCTCAATTCTCCCTCCAACTGAAGGAGCTGTTAAGCAGCATGCATTCCGGACGTATCACCAAGTACACCTGTTGTTAGGGGAGGAACCTAATGGTGGGGTGCCGAATTGGGGCTGGGAGAGGAGGAATGACCAACTAGTTCCGAAACTCTCAGAGTTGGATGCTGCCCCTGAGGAAATCTTGAAGATGAATTTTTGTCGATGTACGAAAGGGTGTGACAGTGGCAGGTGTGGTTGTAGAAAAGCATCATTAAACTACTCTATCACACGCCTGAATTGCAAGGGCCAATTGCAACAACAGAGTCGCAATACTAATTCAGGAAGAAGGTTACGACGACGACGACATCAATACTCGACCAATCTCTTTGAACGAGATCTCCACTGCTGACGAAGATGAATGAGCCTCGACAATTCCGCTTCAAAAAATCAAGATGTTGCCTTGAATGCACATTTTTTTTCATTTTAGAATTACTATCAGTCCGTGTAAATACTTTCATTATATGATTCGTAATAATATAATAAGAGGTATAATTATAAAAATATGTTGTGTTTCAATTGCAATTACCTTTTTCCCATTGTTACAGTGTTGTTATTCATCATGATAGCAAGTTACAGCAGCTAAAACGCAACAGGCTCTCAACATACTCACTCAACATACTCATTTCTAGAAGAACATCGAAATTGAGCGTACATGTTAGAAATACTATAACTTTTGATTGGTTGAAGATAAAGTGACTAAAGTCTATATCAAATTGAAGGAAATTTAATGCTCTACAACTTCGTCTGTGACAATTTTTCTGAGAAACTATCATGGGAGGCACTAGAAGCAAATGTTTTACAAAAAGAGTGAGGTAAAAATGATTTTTTCGAAAATTATTGACTTTCAATAACGTATATCTCGAAAACCGTTGGGAATTCGACAAACATGTATATAACAATTTTATAGGAAATTTAACTAGCTTTCCGTTTTATATTTAACATTTTTTTCTACAGTCCCCCGTTTCAGAGATATAAGTAAAAAACCAAAAAATGGGACCTTTCCACCCCCTCCCTCTTTTAGCTCACCCCCCAGGGGCGGGGACTTTTAGTATGTTTACCTACTAACTACTCCTAACAAAGTCCTGAAGTCAAAAATTCTCGCATATTCCATGCACTCTACAATGCATTCATTGACTGGACTATGAGGGTATCCCACTCATTTGTTGTAGAGCTACGCTAAATGGAACAACACTCCACCTCGACCCAGCGGACACCATTTTTCTGACGCGTTAATGAAATTTGACTTCAAGGGTGAGGTATTCTTCTCTTCGAAAAAAAAAATTAACAGATTTTTCAAACCAATGAAGTTCAGTAATAATTAGTTCAGTGCATTATCTAACTTTGCATTTTTCTTGTAATTTTCAGAAATATACTTTATATTACATAGCATTACTGTGGTTTTATTGAAAACTTAGTTCTTTTTGACTTTTCGTTTCGGATTAAGCGGACTTTCGGATTATCGGGACTCTACTGTATTATTATTATTTTTTTTCAACCGTCGTAAAATTTCAAGAAACGAAATAGTTTCGCTCCTAGCCGGATATATTCAGAAGGATTAAAAGAAAAAAAAGAAAAAAAAAGATCCTTTGGTTTCAATCCGTAAAGGAATTTCATCCGAGATATCATTTTTTTATTTTTTTGTTGTTCCAGTTCGGATAGAAATCTTTCGACTCTCAACATTTCTATTCGGGTCGGAACAAAAGGGATTCGTTCTTCGAATAGGTGTCTTCAAGCAGGGCCGTTCCTAGGGTAGCTGCCGCCCGTGTGCGAGAATAATTTTGCCGCCCCCCCCTCATACATTATGGATTAATTGAAATTTATCTGAAATATTTTTACCTTAAATGAAACAACGAATTACAGAAAATATTAAAAATTCAGTTTATTTTTTAATTTTACAACCTAACATAATAATTATTAATGTATTGATATAGTAACCAAATGAATACGTTATATTAAATACATACAACACATATCTATTAATACATATACTTAATAGCAGACAGTCAAAAATCTTAAAAAATCTTTGCTTTTCGTGCCTTTTTTAATGCAAATTCTGTTATAAAATCTGATACATCTATATCTTCCGAAATGTCCTTTTCTATACTAATAATAGATAAGTCTGAAAGCCTTTCTTGTCCCATTGTTGATCTCAAATAATTTTTTATTATTTTAAGTTTTGAAAAGCTTCTTTCCCCGCTAGCCACAGTCACGGGTAATGTTAAAAAAATTCGTATGGCAATCACTAAATTTGGAAACAGATAGATGAGGTTACTTGTAAATAAGTATTGAATCACATTTAACGCGTTCATTTCAGGGGAAATAAAGGATGCAACGTTGTCAATTTCATCGCATAAATCTTCAGCTATAATATCTTTTTCATTTTTAAATTGATCATGTAACATAATTTCCACAGATTTACATTTTGTAGACCTATTTGATTTATCTGTTTTAAGGAAATTATTTAGGTCGTTGAGAAAATTGAAAACTGTGTGATGTTGTTTTATTTGTTCGAACCTTTCTTCTATTTTTGATAATGCAGTGTCCAATATTACGAAGTAAAAATTAATTTTGAATTGGTCTTCTGGATTTTTTGGAGCCTCATCTTTACATTCGTAGTCAAATAAACGTTTTTTTGTTCGGGGTCCAACAATATTAACCAGAGGAAATGAAGGGTCGCAATCGATATCTTCTGCAATATTTTTTGCCTCTTCTAAAATATCACTAAAACCTTTATCTGACCTAATATTATATAAATATGTTTTGGTTTGCTCTAACATTAAAATAATATTTGGTAGTATAGCATCCGATTCCTGCATAGCTTTACTTACGATATTAATTTTTGTTAACACATTATACCATGTAATAATGAAACAAATAAATTTAAACGACTTAATTTTCAAAAGTAATGAATTTGCCATGTTTCTAGTTTCAGAGTCTCTAGTATTATCAGAATAGAGGATATATAAAGCATCATATATTTTTGTTAGATTGTATCTAAGAACTTTTAGCGCATCTATTCTGCTTTCCCATCTAGTATCTGAAAGGGGTTTAAGCGTTAAAGTTGGGATTTCATTTTTTAAGACCTTCCAACGTTTAGTGTATGCGGAGAAGAAAACGTATAGCTCCTGTACAATTACAAAAAAGCTTGTAATTTCTAAAGACGCTTTTGCAGCGTCATTAACAACTAAATTTAAACTATGGGCCGCACAAGGCACATAAAAAGCTCTAGGGCTTAAGTCAAGAACTTTTTTTGTAAACCATTATTGCGACCCTTCATATTCGCACCATTATCATAACCCTGCCCCCTTAAATCCCCCAAACAAATGTTGTGAGTCTCAAAAAATCTAATAAAATATCAGTTAAACCCTGTCCTGTCGAATCTGGTATTGAAATAAATCCCCAAAAATGCTCCCTAATTTCTATTTGCTTTGATTTATTATTTAATAGAACAAATCTTACTACAACAGTAAGTTGGTCTTGGTGACTTAGATCAGGGGTGGAATCTAAAATAATAGAATAATATTTACTAACTTTTAAGAGCGAAATTATTTCATGTCTTATTTTTTTACCCAAAAGGGAAATAAGTTCATTTTGAATATGAACACCTAAATAATGAGGCATACTTGATGGATTTCTGCTAATTCTAGTGAGGTGGTCTGATATGGTATCATTAAACTTTGAAATTGCTTCATTTAATTTTAAAAAGTTTCCATTTCGTTGCTCGTATAACTTATTATTTTTGCCTCTAAAAGTCAAATTTTGACCGGCTAAGAAGTTAACGGTATAAATTATAATTGTTAACACGGAAACCCATCTATCTTTTTCCATATTTATTAATCTCTCATTTAGAGAATCAGTAGTTGTTTCAGAAGAAATTGATTTATTTAAATCAATCCAAGATTTTGTATTACAAATGTGACTTTTTGATTTTTCATGACGTTCAATAATCTGAGTTAAATGTCTCCAATCGCTATATCCCTCAACAAAGGCACTGGAAAAAGTTTTAAATAATTTGCAAGGAAAACAAAATACACAATCTTTTAACTTAGAATACACTAGCCAAACTCTTGGAATTATTTCCCCATTACTTATTTTTTTTTTATAATAAATAGATGAGAAACCTCTGTTATCTTTATTTACAGGAAAGTTTAGATCCGCTTCTGTAAGTTGGGTAGGGCCTAACTCTACTAAAGTTAATTTAATTTTTTCAGATAGTACGGAAGGCCAACAGCTAGGATCCTTATAAACATCATCTTTATAAGAAAGATGAAGAAAATCTTCATGATCTTTGGTCACGGTTTCACTGGTTTCAAGACTTGGTTCTGCGATTAAAACATCTTCCTTGGGGTTTGTGATTTCGGTCTCCGTCACATTTGTATCTCTGGAACTTGATGGCGCCTCATGCGATCTTGCTGGGATTAAAAATGTTTTTTAATGAACCACAAGCTTTCTTTACTAATTCTTCTTTTTCAAGTTTTCTTTTTCTGTATTGGGCCCCAGAAAACTTTTTACGTTTATCAGACATCTGTAAAAAAAATGAGGTTCTTTTCGTAAAGAACTTATAAAAATGGCGCAATGAAAGTTAAGCTGTTTCTCGATAAAGAGTGACTTTTGCAAAGAAACGTTCCAAATCGATTTAATTTTAATTTTGTTCATATTTTAAATACAATTCCCCGTACGTTTTCTTTAATTAAAAAAAATCGTATTTTCCCGATTTCTGAATTGCCATATTTCACGTACCTGTTAAAAAAATAAGGTGATGCAGTTCAAAAATTCAAGTTTACACTTGTTCCTGTAGTATATGTTTAACATTTGCAAAATAAAATAAAAACCTTTTAAAATAGAATTAAGTAATGAATCCTAGCTTTTTTTAAAACAAATGTCAAACCATAAATCTATTATTTCAATTTCTAACCGCTAACCGCTCAAAAGAAAAAATATCAAGTTTACTTACCTGTGAAATATTTTTGTTGGTCAGCAATCACAATATCGAGCACAAAAATTAGAGACAAAAAGCTTTGTTTTTCAGTTGTTGAGATGGACACGTTCAAAATTAATATAGTGCAAATTATCCCGGTCCGTGTATTTATAGGCTCAGGGCATAAAAGAGTATTTTCCTGCAACCTGACAAAAACCGCCCGCACCGATGCGATGCCGGCAATGCGACGCGATTTGATGGGATGATGGGTTAAAATGTGCTAAAACAAAAACGAACAATATATTTCCCAACTGGTTGCGACGTGGAGTAGCGCTGCTAAAACCAATGTGGTTTTGTTTAAGGCGACAATGGACGTTCAGATTGACAAAAATATGTCTCAAAAACGATTTTTTTTTCAGAAAATGATTCTGCAACTCATCAGCTTTAAATTTAAAAAAAAAGTTATATTGATCCAATCATTATTAACCGAGTTATAAGTATTTTTCCAAACGTAAACAATAGAAATGTTACGTTAAATTAAAACTTTAAATGCTATTTTCTCAAAGAAACTTTTCATGTCGTTTCGGTAAGTTCAAAATGTTCCATGCGTCATAATTTTTCTTGAATTTTCATAAAATTTCATAAAATGATTATTTATATATGTTAGAATAAAACCTAGTGATAAATTCATTATACTATTTTAAAACACCTTAGAATTTTTACAATAAAAAAAAATTGATAAAATTTTGCATAAAATGACCTATTTTTATTGATTTCTTTTCTAGTTTTTATAAATATGGCTGTAAATCTAATATTACTACTAACTTTTATTATAACTATATAAAGCTAGCTTAAGAAAGAAAATTAGATATCTGAGACAAAAATTGATGCACATGGAGCATTTTTAAGTAGAGTAATTAACAAACTGATTTTAATTAATATCTTAATTAATTACATTCTGATCTTTTTTTAATTTAGCATTTTCATCTCTAAACAACACTGTATAAGTATAAAAAATTTCATAGCAATTGGTTGATAAATAAAAAGAAAAAGTGTTTCATGGTCCATTGTCGGGACAGTGGACTTTCAAAATTGTGAAATTTGTCCAAAAATTCGATTTTTTTTTTTATTTTATTGAATTGTGAAACTACGGACCAGTAGAAATGTGCTGCAAAAAGAATTTTTAATTTCTGCGATTACTTTCCTAGTTATAGGCATTTGTATTTAATTTAGATATTATGTGGTTACTAACAGCAATAACTTTAAATGTGTTTTTCTCAAAATAAAAATTTTCATGTTATACGAATATTCAAACTACTCCAGGCGCATTTCTAATGATCGTATTGCTTTGAAATTTAAGTTTTATATACTTAACTGTATATCAAATAAATATTATTGAAAAAAATTATGCTTCGCAGCTCAGAATTTCTAAATTTTGTACTTCAAAAGATGATTTATAGGTATTTTGCGTCATAAAAAGGGTGTTTTCACTATTATTTTTTTCTCTTTATATTTTTAATGAATGCTTAAAATAAGCAGTAAGTTTCGTTGTTAGTTCTATAAGGTATCCTGTAAATAAATATGACCATATTATATGCAAAAGAAATGCGCTTGGAACGTTTTTAATGAGGCCAATTTTTGATATAATTAATAATTCATGATTCATAAATTATTAATATTTCATCTTTAAATTTTAACCACTTTTACATATCTATAGTACTAATCACATATTCAAATTTCAAGCAAATCCATTCAAAACAAAAAAAGTTAGGTTTGAAGGTCCACTATCCCCTTAAGTAAATTTCTCCATGGCCGAATTTAAATTATCGTTAAAATATAGGCATTCTTGCTTCGCCAAATAAAAACGAAGTCTTAATTTAATCAAACACATTTGATTATATATAGAGACACACAGAGTTACAAAACGAAATCACAATAAAAATAACATACCGGGAGCGCAAATGATCTGACACGACCTCAGCCTAAGACAAAATCTCCCAGAATAACCTTCTTTTAACATTTTTCGCGCGCAAAGCTCATCACATCCGGCATGTGCCGAATAAACAAAAATTACACTAGATCAGCAGTGTCCTGTAGACACACTGGCTTCGCAAAAGCGATAAATCTAAGGGCCTTATTATACAGAGCTACAGTTGTGGCTATAGGTCGCGACTGTCGCCTGGGCGCGTCACTTCCCCTTCTGAGTCCAAACCTTACTGTTTATTTCCAGTTATACTTGTAAAATGCATTTTTTAACTCTAAGTAGTTACCTAACATAATGGTGATATTTTTATATTAATTATTTTTCTAATAAATTAGTTTTAAATTTTTTTTATCCGAGCGGCTGACTTGCCGCCCCCCTTGATGTGCCGCCCGTGTGCCCCGCACCCCTTGCACCCCCGGGTTGGAACGCCCCTGTCTTCAAGCCCTGGTCATGGTAGATCTTGAATAGGTTTTGAAAATGCGAAAGGTAGAAAATGATCTATCACTAACGTTATGTTGTTAACGAAAGCGTTGCAAATCTTTTTAATAAGTTATAGATCAGTGGTTCTTAACCTTGGTGGAAGTACTAACCCCCACCAGTTTTATATGCGCGTTCACCAAACACTTCTTAATTGGAAAAACAAAATATGATTTTTTCAAATTCAAAACATAGGTATAAATTTATACATAGGTGCACAAAATGAACAAAACCATTAAAACATGATTTTCATACAAAAACAAAAACATAATACTGAATATTTACTGCAAATCAGTGTGATTTCTGCTGTTGCCTTTCAGAGACCAGTTCATAAATGCGCGGCTTTACCTTGGCAAGTGCCACTCTCATGTTATTTTAGCAACAAAGTCTGTTCCTTTTCTTCGTTTTTATGTCCAGCATCCTCGAAAAGGATTGCTCGCAAAGATATGTTGTAACGGTATGAAAATCTCCAGAGCTTTCTTAGCAATAACAGGGTACGTTACCATTTGTTGACACCAAAACGTTGAGAGCGTTGTTCTGAAGAGTTGCTGTTGAACCTGGTTCTGCTGAATTTCAATGATTTCATCGAGGTATTCATCATTGACATCTGTTGTCTCAACACTAAACGTGAACGGCTGTTTCACCCATGCTGGATATGACTCTCTTGTAGGGAAGTATCCGTCGAGAGACTTTGCAAGCTCATCTAAGTGCGTGGCAATTGCTTGCTTCAGTTCCGCGGGTACAGAAATGTCTCCGATTCCAGATACATCTTCGATCTTACTTACACAGTCGTCTAGCAGGGGAAAGTTTACGAAGTTATCGTTCTCTGTTCGTCGTTTCTATAACGGTAGTTTTTTTTAAAAAAGCCTTCAGGTTTTCTTCCGCTTCGATGATGTTGACTCCACCGCCCTGCATCTGTTTATTGAGATGATTGAGAGCTGCGAAGATATCAGCCGTGTACGCTAAAATGAAAATGAACTCAGAATTTTTGAAGCAATCTGCATGACAATGTTGGTGCTCTTGCAAAAACAGGGCTAATTTCACACGCACGGCAAAAACACGATTCAGCACCTGTCCCCGGGATAACCACCGAACGTTAGAATGGTACAGAAGTACCTCGAATTCAGATCCCATTTCTTTACACAGCTCTCTGAAGATGCGGTGCCTCAGAGCACTATTTCGCACATAGTTCACGCATTACTCTACAATTTTTAATACTTCTGCCAGTTTTGAAGGCAAGGTTTTTGTTGCCAACGCATGCCTGTGCAGAATACAATGCGTAACAATGATGTGTGGTGCATCGGCTTTCACTAGCGCACAAAAACCATTTTCTTCCCAGCATGGCTGGAGCTCAGTCCGAACAAACAGCAGAAACCATATCCCACGAAAGATTGTTGTCTTTGAAGAAGTCATTCACAAGTTTCTTCACATCGGCTTACAAAATAAAAAATCTTCCTTCACGTCGTCTTTCACATAGCGCACGAATACTGCAAGCTGTCTTAGATTGGAAACGTCTGTGGTCTCGTTGAGTTGAAGGCTGAATTTTGCCGGGCTTGAAATCAGATCTGCAACTACTTGAACCAAGATGTCTTTGCTCATGCCCTCTATTCTGTCGCTGATGGTGTCATTTGAAAGCGGAATTTTGGATAACTTAACTTCAGCCGCTGTTCCCAGCATGATATTCGCCATCGTCAACACAGCTGGTTTTATGAGTGTTTCACCAATGGTGTGTGGTTTGCCCTGCTTTGCGATCAGGTAAGCAACTTCGTACGATGCTGTGAGGATCGGTTTGTTGATGGGTACAAAGCCGAGAACAGCCAGAGTAGCCTTTTCATCGAATCTGGCTCTCTTCACCTTGAATTCAGCGAGCGTTGTGTTCTTGTATTGTGCATCTCCATGCAGCTTAAGAAAATGTTCTTTTAGTTTTGCCGGTGCTAGACTAGAATTGCTGAACTTGGCATTGCAAATCATGCAGTTAGGACGCTGACTCGCATCATGTTCCGTTATACATGTAAATCCATATTGTACATATTCGTCCGACCACATTCTTTTTTTGCTCGACATAGTTAGTATGAAGGACTTAAACTATTAAGAACTTATCACACGACGTATCATCACGACAGTTACAATTAGACTACTGGGCGCACCAAATTCCTTGCAGCACAGATAGGCCAAGCGATGTTGCGTGATCACCTGCAGCCAATGATGGACAAGCGGGGCGTGTCATCACGAATCATATGAGTCGGGTGTGTTTTGACCTCCGCCGAACCCGCGAGACTGACTCACCGAATCCCTGGAGTTCGATCGAACCCAGGTTAAGAACCACTGTTATAGATGCTAGTATACATCATTTTGTCGAACTTCGAACTACATCAATGGTATTTTTGTATGGAGACAGTACTAACAGTGTTCATATATATTTTTTAATTCAACTTGAATATGGAGTCAAAACTTCTAGATTTTTAGAAAGCAAATCGCGGGCATATTTACTCAGCTGTCGAAAATCTTCCATTGTACTTGCTGTTGGAGCATTTTTTTCCATTTGGTAGAAGAATACAAAAATATTTCAAAATGTTTCGATGTCGAGATAAACGTTCATGAAGTTGGTCAACATTTGGTCATAAATTGGAATTAAAACAATTCTCCTGAAATACCGGTTGGAACATTGGATCTCAATATTTGTAACTCTCCAGAGATGGAAAACTTAGTTTCAAGTTCAAGATATGCTTTTCAATCAACTCAATGCAAAATAGCACAGAGTACGATCGTTAAGTAGACGATTGGAGAATACACGCTATGCATCGCATAGACCAGAGGTGGGGAACGCGCGGCCTCCGTGATCTTGTGCGGCCTTCAAATTATTTTAGGAATTGTTGCTAAGTCAGTTATTTATAATTTAATACTATTATTTTTCTATTGTATTTCTTTATAATGTTAAAATTATTTAAAAATACTTCTACTTTATTATTTTTATTTGAAGTGGTATTTAAATATGTAGTTGTTTATTAAAATTTAAAAATCTGGATATGTATATGTGCTTACATAAATAAAAATACCAACAGTGAAATATAAAAAATTACAGTGGTATCTATGAATCTTATAATTTTATAAAAAAATTAATAATTAATGACTAATGTTATAACAAGTTTTTACCCTTATGTGAATACAAAAATATTTTATATTGTAACTTTTTAAGTCAAATGGTAAATAAATAAGGACTTAATTTTTTGTTGTTATTTTTCTATATAATCCACCAAATTGTTAAAACTATACCTAACTATAATAATTTCATAAAAGTTGTATTTATAGGTACATCAACTTATGCAGCCTCTTTTATTTCTACCTAATTTACATGTGGCCTCTAATGGTAAAAAGGTTCCCCCTCTCTGGCATAGACCTACGAGACCTGGAGACCTATTGCAGTGATCTCCATTGACCTGAGCACTAACTTTGTTTGCCTTGCGTTCACAGCGGCTGAGATTCCCGAGAGCGTTACGATACTCCCATCATGTGTGACTGCTAGTTCAGTTTAGAAATAGAAGGCACAACCCAGCACACTTTACTTGTATCTCCAAAATGCCATAACCCATTGCACGAGCACCAATGACCATACCTCGTTGAAATTCCCTTAAATCACGATCGTCCGCCATGCTCACTGCTTTATCAGCTTTTAAAGCATCCACAAGTGTCTGTCGCTCTATATAAGATGATGGTTGACAAAAGCTGATGGTCGTATAACAAAATTTTTAAAGGACAATGTTTTAACTCACATGCGATAAGGTACTGCCAGACCATCTATACTTATCCATTTTACTTTCACAGGGAAAAACAAAAAATTCCTCAGGAGAAATATAATATTTAACTCCTAAATTATCTTTAAATATATGTGTTTTGAAAGAAAAAATTTAAGCCAGTTTAAAATATTAACAAAATATTTATTTATTTTTTAGATACAAATTTACATTTTATACTCTGTATCACTGTGATGCACATCTATCTGCACCATCCAAAATAAGGCAATGCCATTTGAACATCCAATTTTCATTCAGCATCTGTTGCAGATATGCTGCAAATATCGTTTTTGTCAATAATTTTATTTTTATGTGCTTAATATTTTTATTTTAATTTTTATATGCTTAAAATGACAATCTTATTTAAAAGTAAATCATTTCTCAAACTAGATGTTGCAAATACAAAACTAATCAAAAATTAATAAAACTTAATTAAAAATTGTTAGGCAATAAAAACTTATAGTCTTAGAAACTAATCAAATACTACAAAAAATTGATGGAAAATACAGGCACAATGTGATTGATGTAATAGATTCAAACAAAGAATTTAATTTATGGTAGTTTTTTTCTCCTGAGATTCTCTTTATCTTCAAAATTTCTAAAAATTTATTGACAAATTCTGAATTGAATATAATATGAAAAAGGAAAACCATATTCATAATTTCATAATGATGCACACTCATAAGTTTCAGCTTTTGTCACAGATCTATTTCTCAAAATTTATATACAATGGATTCAATAGAAACAGAAATGAACACAAGCAAGATGGAAGATAAATGCCCCTGATTTTACAACAATAATTTAAAAGCATTCAGCTGTATGAATATTTGATGTTTACTCTGTTGAATTTTTCAAGCATTTATCTAAATGAGAATTAATTTCTTCCTTGACTAGACAAGAACAAACAGGACAATACAATTCTGTACTAACACTACTAGAGAAGTTCACACCAGTAGCACAACTTTCCTGCAGACAGTCAGTGCTATTTCTAGGTAGCGAATCAGTTTCAACAGCACTCTTAGATCCTTTTGTTTTATTTGAAGAGGCACTAACAAAGAAGCCAAGACCTGAAAACAGAAAAGGAATAATGGATCAATTAAAATTAAATCAACTTACTGCAAGTTTGTTAGAGTAATAAAAATTAACCTTGCAGATGTGCTAACTTTAAAAAACACTCCATCAATTCAATTTTGAAAGAAGTCATCTCTTGTAGGGTATATTTTATAAACAGCTTTCTAGAGGGTTTTGGGGGGGTCAGAAATTTGCAGAGCAAAGCTCTACAGAATCTGAAGAACTAGATGTGAAGATCTGTTTTTATAGCTGGCTTGCTGTATTGTAGGGTTTTCTTTGATCTTCTTTAGTATTTGCATTTAGGCAAGATAGTTGTTTGGTATACTCAATCAGGGTATTGAGCTGAAGAAGTGCATGCACCTGGAGACACACATGCACTTTTCTAGATTAATTTTAAATCTCATCAAATATTTTTTGGGGGGAAAAAAGAAAAAAAAAATAAGATGCTCTTTAGGAGACAAAAATTCTTTTTTCTTCTATTTCTATTAAACTTTTTGTGATTTATTACTAATGTTTTACTTAAGTATTTTCATAGATGCAAGTCCCATTTTTTCTGATTTATAATAACAGTAAAATATATACATTGCGACTCATTTTCATTAGTATTCTCAAGGAAGTCTGGGGTTTATACAGTAAAAGAAGTTAAGTCATGAAATGCTATTTGCCTGATTTACGTAGGTAGGCTGAAAAGTAATGCACACATGCTTGTAGAGCACGAACGAAATGACCTTCAAAACAGCGCCAAGTGGCATTTGGAAGTTCCATCCCTCCTCAATACGCATGCACAGGTTTGAAATCGTTGTGTTCATCCTGTGTATTTGAAAAGCGGTAGTATGGAGACGTGTTCTAGTGCTATGTCAACGGCGAGTTATACAGCGTGCTGTTATCGAATTTTTAACAGCTGAAAAAGTGAGTCCTACTGAGATTCATCGTCGTTTAAAGGCTGTTTAAGGTGACAATGCTGTTGATAGGGGTACTGTAAATCGATGGGTAGTAAAATTTCGTGGTTTCGAGCCTGGAAATGCCATAATTGTTGATGAAACACGCAACGGACGTCCACTCACTGCCACAGATGATGAACATCACAAACTTGTCGACGATTTGATTCAAAATGACTGGCGAATCACTCAAAAGCTTATTGCAAACCATAATGGAGTATCCAAGGAATGTGTCTGCTTCATTATAGAACGATTGGGAACGAGAACAGCGTCGGACTGGAGAGGCTCTGCGAAAGCTGAAGTTTGAACCGATTCCACACCCTCCTTATTCCCCCGATCTTGTTCCTTGCAATTTTTATTTTTTTTCGTCTACTCAAGAGAGACCTAAAGGGTAATCATTACACCTCGGACGATGTGGTGAAGGCAGCTGTCAAGTCGTGGATTCGAAAAAGTCGGAAGAATTTTTCAGTGACGGAATGAGAAAACTTGTTACACATTGGGAGAAATCTGTTAGCCTTAACGGTGACTATGTTGAAAAATAAATATATGATTTTGAAGCTTAAGAATTGTACTTTAATGTTCTTTTTGCCCAATCTGGCTATTTCTTTTTGTTTGCGCTCTACAAGCATGTGTGCATTACTTTTCAGCCTACCCTCGTATATTATTACATTATAAAGCAACGATGCATTAACGAGACAGCCTTTCATTCTATTAGTTACTTTTTATTGTTAGTTCTACTGAATACCTGTTATTGGATAAGATAACAGAAAACTTATCCATCTCATAAATAAAAAAAAAGGGGGGGGGGGCTTCAATGGATCCTGGTCAGTGTAATATCTAACACAATGAGCAAGCAGATTTTCTTGCTAAAAAAGGGGTAAAATCACCGAAATGAAAACAAACATTAAAAAATAAATGAAAAGTGTTCCAATAGATCCTGGATCATTTTAATATCTACAATAAGGAAGAAGATTACCTTGCTAAAAAAGGGGTGAATTTGCTATAACAACACATTCTGATTTTGTTGAAAAAACTGTATTTAAAACATTCCACAGCCTTAAAGCACCAGTGGGATATTCAAAATATAATAAATAATTTATTTAATTTGAATGATAGTATTTGAGTCTTCGTATCTAATAAGTAAATAAGGGAACAAAAAAGTTAACATTCATACATGTGTATTTATTTCTTAAGAAACATGGATGTTTATTCCCACATACTGCACTACCCATTTGTATATTACATATAACAACTATGAGATATGTTGAATTTTGAAAAATAAAATCTATATATTTCTAAAATGACAGATTAAATTTATTACATGTACCGTAAAATAGGGTGAGATCATGCCAGGTTTTGAGGGGTTTTTTTAATGCCATTTCTTTATTTACCAACATAATCAAATGAATTTAGTGCAGAAAATTTTTTAAGTGGTTGGGGATGGTGGGGGTAATTTTTTTTTTATGGGTGAGGGGGGGGGGAGCAATCTCTCCCCACTGAGTGGGGTGAGAACCCCTTTTTCTCCTTTATAGTTGCCATGGATTTAGTCGTGGCACATTCACACACCTCTAAATTTGAAGCAAGAACACTCCCACTTATTTTTGACTTGTATTTTTTAATCAAAAATTAACAAATTTCATCAGCCTTTTTTTACCCAAATCCAAAATTCGCCTTTTTCACCATAAAGAAAACATAAGCTTCCCCTCTTTCATCAAAGTTGTTGTATATTTAATCCGGATAGACCCTCCCTTCATATGAAAGTCACAAAGTCATTTACTCTGAAATCTGCTGTGGTTGCAGTGACACCTTCAGCAACTGTATTCTCTGAATTTGATTCCTCTTCATCCTCTTGAGAATGATCAGGATCTTTTCATCTTGGTGAACTGTCTGGGCGGGTAGCACCATCCTCATCATCAGTATTACCCAATTCTCTTGGCAGAGCCCATGCTGTCTTTACTTAAGGAAAACTCGTTTATGCTGATCGCCTCAACAAGTTATTTTGTTAAAACATTTTTGATACAGATAGTTGAAGTTTCTTAAAAAATTAAATAGAGGAATTATTGCAATAATTCTAGCCATTCTAATAGTTAGAGTTATGTCAATAATTTCTCAGTTTAAAAAAAAAAATGGTTACAGTACACAAAATAACCAAAAATGGGTGGCATAATCTCACCCCATCAAGTGAATTTATTTTAATGATAATGTGATTACATGACAACCAAAAAATGTACAGTAATGAAACTCTACAGATATGACTTCAGGCAGTAGGTGAATAAAAATATATTACTTACCAGTGCATAAAACTAATCCTTCATACGATGAGAACCAACACTTTTCACAGGTTGCAATAAAGTGATAAATAGTGAATTGTTAAAAAAAATTGCGGGAATCACAAAGATTGTGTCAGAGGAGAGTGATAACACTCGTTGGTTTGTACCAACATACTGCTGCTCGATGGTAGACGGGAAAACTAACAGCTTTAATAACAAACTGCCAGAGAGCACTGATTTGCTGAATTTCGTGTTGGCCTACTCTCACCTCACCTGGCATAATCTTACCCCATTTTACGGTAAAATATTTTTTCGATACACAAAATGTATGTGCAGTTAATATATAGATTTTGATAGAGTTTCTATAACCACAAACATGTTTTATCAAAATTATGATCTATAATTATCAAAGAAACTGAAAAAATGTTGCAGAATTGAAATACAAAATTAAGTAGTTAAAAGTTCAATTTAAAAAAATTGAGAACAATTAGGACCACTGCCTAGAACTACATCCAAACATAAAGGAAAATATATATTCATAGGAATTTTGATATGGCTGAGTGATTTTTTATCAGCCAACACTGTCAATTTCAGACTAAACTAGAAGTTATCTGTGACTAGTATCATATAACAATCTTTTATTTTAAAAAGACAGCATTCCTGAAAGTGAATTCTGCACAATTTCAAATGAATGACTTTGCAATAAATAATAAATACAATTTAATAAATTTATTACATAAAAATTACCTTTTTGTAAATATTGGGTTTGACTTGCATTTGTTTTTCCTGGCAGAGGATTTCCTTTGAAAAGCAAATCTTTCCTAGCTGGTACTTTTTCTAGGGAACTAGAATGTAAATCTTTCTTGGCCAGTGTTTTTCTCGGGGAACTAGAATGTAAATCTCTCTTGATCAGTGGTTTTCCTTCGGACTTTGAAAGTAAATCACTCTTGGTCAAAGCTTTTCCTGGGAAACTACTATCTGTATCTCTCTTGGTCACAACTTTTCCAGTGGAACTAGAAGGCAAAGCTCCTTTGTCCAAAGCATTTGAGAATTTGCTAGATAGCAAATCTCTTTTGAATTTAAAATGAGAATCCTTCAAGTTTAGAGAAGAAAAGTTTGAAGACACTTGTGATGTTCCAGAAGAACTGCCTAGTTTATGACCAGTGCCTAGGAAAGGAATAAAATTTTTCTTTTTTGTCATTCCAGCAGTATTTATTGCAGTTGAAGTGTCTGATTTTCGTGGGCTAGTATTTTGAATGTATGAAGTAGAAGAATCAATATCTAAAATGCTGGGCTGGCTGCTTCTTTTGTTGCTAAGATCTGGATTGTTTCCTTTTATGAATTTCCGAATATCAAATGATTTGCTGTTAGAATCTGTAATACAGACAAAATGCATTAACATTAAAGAAAAAGCATGAAAAACAAACTATGTGAACTACAGAATTCATACAAATTTTAGAGAGGAAAATTAATTTGAAAAGTTAACTTCCACAAATCCCATAAAATCAAAGTCAGGTAGTATTCTATGGACTTTCAGACTAAAGATGAAATCCCTTGAAGAGATACTTGACATAGACAAAGATATAAATGTTTCAGAATACCTGATGGCTAACAACAAGGAAGGCTCAATACAGACAGAACAGATTGATAAAGCAGAGCCTGTAGAAAATCTGCCAGAAAAACTCTCAAAGCCAGGAAATGGTAGCCGCATTTCATACAATAATTGCCAAAAATGTATATCAACACTTTTTAATGGAAAATTTTCATTAAAATTTTGTGCAGCATAACATTAGAAAATTCTTTATACAAATGGAAACACATATGAACTCAACAAAAGTATTTTTTTCTCAAATATCAGGCATATTTTGTTATAAATTCTTTAAAATTGTATATAATAACTTGCGAAAAATAGGATTCGTAATTACTTCAGTTATTTATAAGAAAGAGTGCATAGATCACGAAAGATATTTCTAATATTAACATACAACACGATACTGTGTACAAAAATCAATGTTTCTATGTATAGAATGATTTTTACAGAATCACCAACTTTAGTCTATAGAGGCCTGACTGTAAATTAAATTTTCTGTTATGGACACACAAGATATATATTTTCTATTAAAACCATGCAAATACATTATTTTTTTAACCTTTCGTTTCCATCTATAATGTCCTTCTTTTACCCATACCCTTTTGATAAACAATTAGAAAATCATAGACATAAAATTAAATAAATAAAGAAAAATACATATCCAAGGAATAAAGCGACTGGATGATCTAAAAATGTGCGCTAAATGAAAGTTCTATGTTAGATGAGAGTCATTAGTTAATAGCTTTATTGTTAAAATCTTTAACAAGGCGCTAAAAGAAAAAAATTTCATTTATGTTTATTCTATCCAAACACTCAAAAGAACAATCATTCAAAACCAACTGTACAGGCAGAAACTGAATTGCGTCTGACATGCTGCTTTCGAGGCAATGCCATGATCTTTTCCAGAAAACCAAACTATTTATGGAATGGTTATACATAGTTAGCCATGTATACTAGGATTAGACCACAAGTATTCTACTATTGAAAATCTTATAGAAGATTACATGCAGCTAATTTTGAAAACCGTGGCTTGTGATCTTTAAGTTTAAAAGATATTAAAAACTGTTTAATATAGAGTTGTTTTTAGCACCATAAGAATCTTTTGGAAATTGTACCAAAAATCCAAAGACTTTCCAAATACTTTAGTTCACTTGATGCAAAAAAAATTGAAATTCATATTCCGATTTATTTCACAAAAAGATGGATATAGAATAGCTTAGTTATATAATCAGGCAATTCACAGAAAACAACTTAGGGAATTTAAAACCATTTTTAAAGATTTGATCTTGTAGTATAGACTCACTTTCAAGTTTACCTTCCTCTCTGTCTACAGCAATATTTATTTAGCTGGCACGGACATAAATCAATTTCAGTATTGTATTGAAGAAATATAAATATCTTGAACTGAAAGCATTAAGCTATGAAACAAAAGCTATTCCCCATAATAAAATCAGTTTAATTTCAAAATAAACTTTTATTTATTCACTAAATAAACAGCAAAAACTTATCCTTAAATTGAGATTTAAAAAAAAAAAATTTTTTTTATTTATAATACATAAGGAACTAGTGTGTTTTTTTCTTCCAATGGCAGAGAACTTGACATAATGAATAACAACTCAGACAAAGAATGAAATAATATAAAAAAAAGTCATTGTCTCATTCTACTTCTTGCCTCCCAGTACCGCTCAACCAAGGAAGCCCCATGGAGCACTCGGCAGTAAAGAATATGGTGGCCATCCATAATGATTTGGTCCAACAAAAGGTCCAGTAGGGGTCCGGAAAGACATCAGTTTTAAAATGGTGTCCAGCCAGACAGTCATGTCGTGTATAGAGTCCAAAAATTGCAACCGCCTCGTGGCAGGGCCAGTCAGGTATGGTAATTTGCTCTAAAAACCTTCAACTTTTAGAAGCTTTTTGAGCCCTCAAATCTTCATCATGTCTGGAAGATATTGAATTCTTGATAAGACGTTTTATCGTGCAAAATGGGACGTGTGAGTTGTAATACACTAGCACCCTTCTTCGCCAGCGCATCAGCCTGTTCGTTGCCACTTAGTCCACAGTAACCCAGGATCCACTGAAAAACAATGGTCTTTTCCATCAATTCCAGTTTTTGAATGGATAGTTGACAATCCAAAATGTCCCAGGAGGATGGGTTGTAAGTTAAGCTAATGCAATGGAGTCCACTGCAGGATGCGCAATTCAATAGGGTCCCCATACAAGGATATTCCAGGGCGTGAAAGTCACATGCCAAAAATTATAGATCTCTTTGCCATACAAGATATTGCCCAGGGTACACCGTGTGGAGGTGGTTCTATATCATACTCCAGGAGCTAGTGTTACACTTCAGATTTTTACTAATTAAAATATTCTATACATATGGTGTTTGTATTTCAACAGCTATTGAATTACTTTGCCCAATATTGATGCTTAATATATAGAGAAAAGAGAAGGGGAGAAAGAAACATTTAACTAATTTTTCTTATTAGAATGTAAAACTTTCTTATATTCTATGATATTTTACAAGACTTAGAATGGTCTAAATCAGGGGTGGCCAGCTTAATACAATCTAGGGGCTAACTGAGAAAAATATAAATGACAGCAGGCCAATTTCAGAGCGAATTTTGATGTCTGTTGTGCTGAAGGTAAAATCTGATATTTGATGAAGGCAATTTCAACTTTAAAATAATTTTAAATATTTATACTCAAATTATTTAAAATACATATAAATAAATGCAGGGTCCTTGAAAAAGACCGCATTATAGATATAGGAAAAATTGTATTAATTCATTTTTCAGAAAATTGCATTCTTGATAAAAATGTTTGCTTGGTGAAAAACAAATTTCAGCAATATCAAAATGTGTATATGTTTTGCAAAAAATGCAAAAATTACAAAACAAAACTTTGTAAAATCAAGTATTTTTGCAACTAATAACTTCAAAGAAGTAATTTTGAAATGCAATATTTTAAAATATCTGTATATATAATAAAAATACATTTGATTATTTTTGGAAAATAAAACATTTATTTCAGAAAACTTGAATAAAAATAAGTTTTCTTTACAAAATGAAATCAAGTCTGATTCACAAATATATGCTTATATTACAAAACAAAACATAAAATTGGTTTTCTTAATAATAAAAAAGTAGAAAAAATTAATGAGATGCTTGCGGATGGGCAGTTGATGCAGCAAGGGCAGTAAAATCAATGTCGATTTCAGATGATGAAACACAGAGGTGGAGAGATAAATTTTTACCTGTAATATTACTTCCTTGTATTCAGTGCTTTTGCACACAAGTGATGCCAAACATGGAATTAAGTGAGAGAAGTATTTCAACAATAATATAACAATAGATTCTTTCTCAACTGCTTTAAAGTCATTTGCCAGTTAAAAAAATCCTGCTGGGCTGCCAGTTGACCATCCTTGAACTAGATGGTGGGGTATTTCTTAGTGGCAGTACTTGTTTCTGTCAACATGACAAATTTGACATATGAATGTAATGTGTTTCTACTAATGTAGTAAACATTGAATATAGTGTAAGAATTACCTAAGGCTAGGGAACAGTAACTAGTACTGGTATGAAGCTAAATAATTCGCCGATTGCATTTTTAAATAATCTGTTAACTCATTGTGATTGCTGGTAAAGTAAAAAGATTAAAAGTATAGTCACACTATTGAACTTTAAGCTAACAAATTAAACAGTTTATCAGTCTTAGATGGTAAATAATATGACAAATAATTCCGATATTCTAAATCTGTGTAAGGGCTTTAGTACTGATAGGAATATATAACTACAATGGTGGTGCAGCTGGATTACTGGTTACAATAATATGATTACAAGAATAAATAAGTACTTACTTAGTGCAATCACCAGTAGTTCAGGTTGTGAATTACCAGGTTGTTGCACCATATGGTATACATCAAGCAGGAGTATCTCAAATTTGAATTTTGATGCATTGGGTGTGTACTTGCCCAATGGTCTTGCTTATTTAGAATTGCTGCGGTCTAGTAATTGATTCGCATTAATTTTGTAGTTCCAGCTGGAACTATCAACTGGTTGGCACTTTTTAGTGCCTTGCTCTAATTTAAAATTTTGATTCTTTTTTGACGTTGCCACTAATTTGTTTTTGTTAGTAATGGTTTGGTCTTATTGACTCTGGTGCGTGGTCGTCTTGTGTGTTCCGATGGGAACGTGCCGGTTGCTACCGCGACGACATGTCTTCAAAATATTGCCCTTATAGCCGAAAGGCGAGATGTTTCGAATTAACATGACAAATTTTGCCTTCAAAAGTTGATTTATGAGTAGTCCACTAATTATCATTCAGACCAATATTCATGAATTCTGACTATTTAAAACAAGTATGTTCTTATGCATTTAATTTTCATTAAACTTATATTAATCATAAAAAATAGAAATTAATAAAATGAAGAAAGAAAAATAATGTACCAGAATGAAGCTTTCTCTTTGGGATCTTTTTCTCACTAAAATTATTAGGTTCCTTTATCTTTACAAATTTGCCTCCACAAGAATGCTGATGAGCCTCCCACCAATTATCATAAGGACCTGGAGCTCTGTTCATTGCTCTTTTGACAAGTCCAAAATAAGGAGATCGATTTCTGCAAGGGCCATCACATTTCCACCAGTGTTGCTTGTAAAGATTAACTTCATTATGGAAGCTATGATATACCTGGGAAAGAAAAACACAATTGATAAAAAAAAAAATTTATGTGTTTCCCCTTTTTCAAAATAAAATTTACAGAGTTACAATTTCTTACACCTCCGATGATTTTTTTATACTTCTTCCTGTAGCTGAGGGTAAAGTTACCATTCTATTAAATTTAGAAAAAAATCTCCAACTTACAAGTAAGCAAACTTAGCAAAATTTAAAGGCCCTTTTTTCCTTACATGCAGGATAAGTAAACACATTTCATCATAAAAAATTATGAACTACTTAAGCAAATCTCTAGAAAAAAAATATTTCAGGTAGTCTCTTCTAACGAAACTACTACAGGTTATTAACGTAGGATTACTTATCGTTGCTTACCTCTTTTCTTTTTTTTTGACGCATTTTGGTACTTTTCTGTTTCACTGTTTACTGCTACTGGGTTTGGCCTGCTGCCAAAATTATAACTCGCAACAGACTCTGAATTTTTTTCTTTCCAGAGGACTGTTATTGAGGAATGTAATCCTATGTTAAAAATTAAGCTTACATGGTTACATCATGAGCGTCTGATTCAAGATATAGAACTGTGCTATCTTCAGCATACTGAATAGCTAGGTCATCCTACATGACAATAAAAAGAATGAAACCTAAGAAGATAATTGTTGTTGAGAACAGTGAAGATGCTCCATTTTTCTCTGTCATAAAGATGTGTTTAATTAATTTTTTCTTTTTTCTTTATATTGTTCAAACATCTCATGTGTATTTTATACAAACACATTCTATATAAACTACATAAAGAGTAACTGAAATTGTTAAATCTCTATATTTTACAGAAAAAAAAAATAGCATAGCAAATAAAACTTGCTACTAAAGCAATACACTAATTATAGAATTTAGTAATATATAATGAGTATATATAATATACTCATTATATATTACTAAAATATAGTTTTTAAAAGAATTTTCAAAATAATCTACTTTAGATTATAAATAAATATTCTGAAAACTTACAGTAATCTTGGTTCCAGATTCTTTGTTTATTCGGTGCATATGACTTAAAAATTCAGGTCCATGTCCGTCACGATCCTATTAATTGAAAACTATTGAAATGCCAATTTAACAACATTTGAATAGCAGTGTTTCTGTTAAGCTCAGCATTACAGACAATGATTACGTCAACAATTTTAACAAAAGAATGGAAATAATGGTGTATTTTGCTTTTTAATGCTAACATTACTAAAAATAAAACCTTCAGGAATCAAATATGACTACTTATGATCCATTTTAAAGAATACAGCATTTTCTAGGTTATTAATGTTTAATATACCAGATAACATATTAAATTGATTCACTAAATTACATTGTATACTCATTAATGACAAAAATGACAAATGATTACGTAACTAACATTTTTGCCTGGAAAATTAATTTTTCAACTTATAACAGCGAAAAAAAGAGTAGTATTTTAAAAGGCATACTTCCATTTTGCATATTTTTTGGATGTTTTGCAAAATGTGTATTTAAAACAACTGTATACTATTTAATAAATTCTTCTAGGTGATGGCCTAAAATAACTGTAGACACTGTTTATGAATAAATATAGAAACACTAGTTCTAATGAGGGCTTTTAGCAATGGGTTTTAATGTTGGTTTGAAATCTATTATTAGTTTAATTCCTATCAAAATATTGAAAAGAACAGTCCAGTTACAAAAATACAGGAACTAGTCAAAATCCCCAGGAAAGTTTTGGCTAATATTAAACATGCATGTCCATGAGTACTTTGAATTTATAAAAAAAATTAAATATTTTGAGCTTTATTTCTAGAATTGTTATGTATGCATCTAAACATACACTGCAAAAAATAAAGTATGATTTTTTACATTTAAACTGATATAGATGTTACCTTATCTAAACCCTAGTTCCAGAAAATAGCATATGTGTACATTAAAACTAACTGCATACCTCAAATATTTATTCTTTATTCTTTATTTTTTATTATTTATTTATAAATTTTTTTTTTTTTTTTTTTTTTGTGTGTGTGTGTGTGTTGTGTGTGGGGGGGGGGGGGGGGGGGGGGGGTTGGACACGATTTACTGTAGAATGTCCTGTACTGTAGTATGTATTGCAGTTATTGCATATTCTGCTACTAGTGCTAAAACTGTTACTAAATATCCTTCTACTTTTTAAGTAAATAAAATCTAAATAAAACTGATTTACAAATATGAACATACCTTGTTGTTCTGAGTAACAAATAAATATGCATGTATCATCTCATGCTGTAACAGAGAAAAAAATATTGAAAAAGAAATATGATGAAAACTGCATCTGATTGAAGTTTTTATATGCTTAAGACACACTTACTAAAAGAGTTTCAACTAAATCTCGTCGAGGACGCAGTTTCAGTAAAGGTTCACTCAGACCAATAGAACATAAACCACCTCTACCTTGATAGTAACATATACCAGCACAGCTGGGGGAAAAACAATAAAATAAATCATGTACCATGCATACAGAATTTTTAAGTTCAAAAGAAATCACAGTAACTGAACTACAATATAAAGGGTTGAAAGGGAGGCATTAGAAAACCTGGACACCATATCGTCACGTGAATGCAAGAACTAGGTAACCCAAAAAAATTATTTTTGAGATATCTGGCTATTTATAGCTAGATTACATAAGAAGTGAATGCAATAACTAGAAAACTCACTTTGCTGCTAACCTAATGTCATCTGTTAGCTAGTGTAATAATTAGACAAACAGAACAAGTATTTTCTCACTGGAAGAAGTAAACATTTGAGATCTTCAAGAATTTGAAAAATCGAGTTACCTAGTTCTTGCATTCACATGACGATAAGGTTTCAAAGTAATTCATAATACCTAACTAGATTACACATGGTATATAAAAAAAACTTTATTTATTTATTTTCTGTAGCAATGTTTCCACTAAGGTCTTGAACTAAACAAATTAAGACTTTAAAATGGCTTTCAGAAACTTTTAGATTTATAAGGCAATTATTAAAGGCTACCTACCTCATGATGATAGTTCCAATAATTCTCTAAAACTGCCCATTTATACAAAGATATTTTACCCCAAGTTTGACATTTAAATAAATGATTAGAATAACAGTCTGAGATTATATAAACTAAGTAAGGAAACATCTAGTAATATAACAATATTAAAAACACAAAATTTGATTTATACTGATTCTACATATTTTTGACTTCAGAAATAACTTTGATCAAAGTTCATTATAAAATACCATTAAGGTTTTCCATGTAATAAATTAAATCAACATAAAAATCTAATCAAAATTATCAGTTTGAAATGTTGAAAAAAGAATAACTACAGATATAGAATAGACTTGCACTTTAAATTTTTTAATACTTGCTAACAAAAACTAGACATATTGCTGCAGAAAACAAAACATATATTTAAAAAAAAGGGGGCCTTTTTATGGCCTAAGAGAAACCCAGAGAGAAATTCATACAATGAATCCACCTACATGGTTTTAAACACATTAAGAATAATGGCAATACACTTGTGTGGATACAAGAAATAAATAGCAATATATACAACTATAAAGGTTGAAAGAGAAAAAAAATGCATTGTGAGGCTACTTTTTGATAAGAACTGCACAATGAATGGAACTTACCAAAAATTATGATAAAAATTACAAGTAATTTTAACACAAGATACAGATTAAAATGAAAAAAGCTTTAGCATATTAATAAAGATGATAAGCCCATAAACCAATTAAATTTAACATCTCAGAAATTACCTGCAAATACCGGGTGGCCATAATTAAACTGACAGTGCTCACAGTGTTCTGTAGCACGATCTATTTGCAAGAATGACGCCACATTATGTAGGAAGATTAAACAAGACGGGGGACGAAGGATTCCGAGAAAAAATAAATTAGTTCCAAAAAGTCACCGCTAGGGGAATATTTGGCGCTGTGTAATAGAAATAGAGTGTTAACAAATGCAAATCAATACGGAATTACCTTTATTTGCATTCAAATGAGGTTCAATGTGTCTGCCGTTGTTGTGGACCATATATTGCATTCTGTGCACAGTATGCACAACAGCAGAAAGTAACATGTCTGCAGGAATCTCCCGTACAGTCCGTGATATGTTATCCTTCAACGTAGCCAGGTCCTGGACCACTCCTTGATAGACCTTGGACTTAAGGTAACCCCATAGCCAGAAGTCGCATGGGGTAAGATCAGGCGACCGAGGTGGCCATGCAGTTGGAAAGTAGCGGCTAATGACTCTTTCTGTTGTGAATTTCTCTCGTAGCAGCTGTTACACCCATACAGCAACATGTGGAGGGGCTCCATCTGGCATGAAAATGATTTCCCCCAGGCATTGTCTTTGCTGAAGTGCCAGAATGACAAAGCTGTTCAACATGTGGCGATATTTCTCTCCGGTAACAGAACAGGTTTCCGGTCCTGTCGGGGTAATGTTCTCATAGAAGAATGGACCTACGATAAATTCCGCTGTGAACCCACACCAAACAGTTACCTTTGGGAATGTAAGGGAATTTCTGTGACTGCATGTGGTGATTTGTCATCCCAAATTCGGCAGTTCTGGGTATTCACAGTTCCATGCAGGTAAAAGTGAGCCTCGTCTCCCCATAAGATTTTCCACGGCCAAGCATCATCCACCTCCATTCTGGCAAGAAAGGTGAGAGCAAAAGTCAATCGCTTATCATGGTCGGGGTACAGTAACTCCTGTACACGGCTGATCTTGTACGGATAGAAGTTGATAATCTTTCGTAGATTTTCCATACCGTACTGTAAGGCATATCCATATTCCGAGCTAATCCACGAGCGCTAGAGGTGGCAGCAATATTGTCTGGTCCTCTGTCGACAATCGCCGTGGCAACTGCTTCGATTGTATCCTGTGGTACAGGTTTTCGTCCTCTGCCTGACTGAACCTTCAGAGAACCTGTTTTCTCAAACGTCGCAACCATTGCTTTTAGCCCATTAACTGACACAGGACCGTTACCTTTACGCATTTTTTGTGCGTTCTAAAGCACGAAGAGCGGCTAACGCGTTGCACTGGTTGAGGTAAAAGAATTTGACCAGTAACGTACGCTCGACTAAAGAAGGAGACATTGCACATAAACTTTCAATCCGATTGATTCGAACGTAACACATTGCCTGTTAAAACCCAAGCATCTGGCACTGTGCCAATGGATGTAACGTGAAATTTGAATAAAGAACTTCTTCTTCTGCTCAGCGTACGTGATATTGCAGATCACGAGACTTTATCGGTGTTTATGTAGATTTTACGCTTTTTTTAAAAGTGTTGCCATATGCACTTGAACTAAAGAAGAAAATGTGCATAATAAAAGGTAATTTTATTCCGTATTAATTTGCATTTGTTAACACTCTATTTTCTATTACACAGCGCCAAATATTCCCCTAGCGGTGACTTTTGGAACTAATTTATTTTTTTCGCGGAATCCTTCGTCCCCCGTCTTGTTTAATCTTCCTACAAAATGTGGCGTCATTCTCGCAAATAGATCGCGCTACAGAACACTGTGACGCACTGTCAGTTTAATTATGGCCACCCCGGTACTATGTTATCAAACAACTACTTACTTCTGCTCTCTTATTATTAACTACTATAATAATATCTGTAATAAAGTTTTCATCAAACAATTTTTCGGAAGAGAGTTCTACAATAGGGTCTGTGTTATGAATAATGTGTCTATGCTCTGTCCTCTTCCTTCCAGAATTAATTTTCAATAAATATAGGGTTACAATAAAATTTGTAATAGCAGTTATTACTTATACCTTGTTACTACCCATTGAACTATTAACATTTACAATTTTTTTAATAAATTTGTTAATAATAACTTTTTAAAAGACTTATTTACAAATTTGTAAATTCCAGTCAATTTATTTTAAAATTCAGTGATTACAGATGAAAAACAACTATCACTACCAATTCCATTTCACTTGCTTAAACATTATTGCATCTCCCACAAACCAAAGTTTTTACACTGCTATTTTTACAAACAACTCAATCTTACATCCTGGTGACTTTCTGGACAAGACCAGCAATAAACCAATAAATCAAAATGAAAAGAGCAATTAGATAACCATATCTTGTAAAAAGGAACAAAGGGAATACTATTTAAAATCTCCAACACATGTGTTACATAGGAGAAACACAAACCAGTTATCCCCAGTTGAATATCAGACTCGAAGCATCAACATTATAATAATAGATTATAACCATTATAGTGTAAAGTAAAACACCTATAATTTAAAGTATTCAAATATCCCAAGAGAATAAACCAATGCAACTTATCCATCCTTCTACAATGAAAATATTTTGTTGCATACAGGCTTTCTAACTTTTTTTTTTTTTTTTTGGGGGGGGGGGGGGGGGGGGGCACAAATTAAATTCAGTTAGCCCTCCTCCATGCACTGACTGCAAGGCAGTCCTTAAAATATGAAATATTAGGATTTTTTTTTAAAAATTGAATAACAATAGAATTGACGTTTGAGTAGAATTCAAAAGTAGATACAAGAAGAAAAAAAATATATAGATTTTTTAAAAATATACAGCATCAAATTTGTGTTATGGATCATATCATTGCTAAAAAGTATGTTACGGCTAAAGACATCGGAATCTTCAGTTTTTACAGTTTGAAAAAGCCGGGAAAAAAACCAACCTTCTTAAAAGTTTTCTAAAATTTTCCGATTTTAACTGAACTTCTATTAACGTCTTAACTTATTTCAAGTTAAGTTGGGGTCTATGTGTTTGTACTATAAGGTTGATATTTCTAGACTTATCCTTCACTTATACAGTTAATTCAGAAAAAGATTAAAAAAAGTTCTGTCAGTATTTTGAGTTATCCCCCTTTCCACAAATGATATTTAGTAATGTTTGATCTGATTCACTAAAGACCATTTCTTATCACTGCCATTTTTGTTATAACATTTAGAATTGCTTAAAATGTATTCAGTACCTAACTACTCTAATAAGAATTAAATCAATCAGATGAAGAAAAAATGAATAACAAATATCATACTTACAGTGTCATACGCTTACTCCACCTAACTTCAACACTTTTTAATTTCCATAGAAGTACTTTTCATCATACTCTACAAACAGAGAATGGATATCTGGATGTGGATCAATTAGCTCCACTGCTCATCAACAATAGATAATGGCTTAGATGCTTTATATTTCTGAAAAGATATCAAAATGTACTTACTCTTTGTGTGTATGTATGTATACAGTGGAATCTCGATCTATCGTTTTCGAGGGACCGACTGAACTAACGATGGATGCGGTAACATAGAAAAAAGTATTAACATTCCTTAAAGTTTGATATCCTTAAAATATATTTACTCATATACATAAATGCTACATACCTGTAGTGTAACTGAAGATTAAAATTACAAAGTTGTGCTGAAATCCAAGATATAATAATAAAAAAAGAAATACACGTAGGTACACAGGAATTTTGATTCAAATAAAAGTATTTAAACCGTTTGTTTTTTGGTGGTTTCTCTCCCACAAGTAAACAATATTTTTTCTGTGTTGCAAATTGCATTCCTTTCGGTGTCGGTTTATTGTGTGAGAGTATAAAGAAGCCAGCAGCCGTGATCGTTTGTAACTAGAACATTTCATTGCACTGGATGGGGTTTCCACATAAGACCACCAGGGAGTTCTGCTTCTGGGTGAAACCCTCACCGTCCAGTGTAGAGTGCAGCAATCAGAAACTTTTTCACACCCTAGACCAAACAACAGGGCGCCTCCATCCCACAGCCAAGAGAAAAGCCATGGACCCAGGAACCGCTCAGGTCGGCTGACTGTGAGCCATTGCTGATAAGAACAAAATGTTGAATAGTTATAGAATTTGGAATGAGTTTCCGGAAATAGGATACTCCAGGGGCTAAAGAATTAAGGAAACCAATGATGACCATAATGGGAGTGGTACGATTCTGGGAAACCAGGCTAAACAAGAGAACAAAAATACGATACCGTCATCTCAAATGTTCTGCTCATTGTTTAATTACAGCTTCATTCTAGCTCAATCTAGACATTTATATTTCAGGTTCATGTATTATGAAAAAACGATCAATCCGATAAATTAATGTAAGATGTGATATTCTGAACGAATATTGTGGAAAACGATGGATCGGGGAACGATCCATGCAGTCCGTTTTTGCTTGTTTTCTATGGAATTTATTCGTGGACTGGATGAAATAAACGATGCATACAGGAGAGCGATCCTTCAGGGAATGATCGATCCAGATTCCACTGTATATATATATACAAAATAATTAAAATAAGAGAAAAACACTGATAACTAAATATTTTAAACAGTTTTCAATTACTAGGTGAAAATTTAAATATACACACATATCAGGTCGTCTCCAAAGTACATTTTCACGCAATAGTTTTTAAAAATGTATATCATTAATTTTATAAGATAAACTAGCTGAAAACCCGTACTTCGCTACGGAGATACATTCAAATTAAATACAACGTGTCAATGTATGCAATTCATGCCAAATTATATATTATTATATGATAAATATGACGATCAATGTAATACATTGATGTAATATATATATATATATATTTATTATAAGAAATCGTAAAGTATAATTTTATAGATAAAATAATGTAGAAGAAAATATTCAAATTAAATCTAATATAAAGAATACTAAGAATATAGTACAGTTTGTAGAACACTTCTACTGTATTTTAATATTTTTTGGGATAATGTCCAGATCGTCTGCCGCATTAGCAAGGAAAATAAATATTTTTTGTGTATTTCGTTGTTATCACGTGACGATAAATTTATTTAAGGTACCAGAAAAAGAATCACATGATCAGCAGTTAATAAATTAAATTCTAAAAGTTAATCTTTAAAAATTTCACCAAAAATCAGAAAGGGAGGTAAAGATTCGAAAAAAATTTTCATTTTAAAGAATTTTTATGATCTTTCTCATGATATAAATGTTATAACCCTCAAAGTATATTTTAAATGCAAACATAAAAAAAAGCTAAAAAAACAGCTTAAAATTTAATTTTTAAAAAATCTAAGAAGAATTTTTGAAAAATCTTTCTTAGTGCACCCTACACATAAGAAGACTCACCATGCAAAATTTCAGCCCTTTAGGTCCAGCGGTTGGGTCTGTGCGTTGTACTTCAGTCAGTGAATGAGTCAGTTATGGAACTGTTTTATATATATAGATGTGGATGCTCGTCAATTCGAACTCGGTTAAATCGAACTTTCGGTTAATTCGAACTAATCCAAAGGCCCCTAAAACTTGTATTGGAATTAATGTTAAAAAATATCTCATTAATTCGAACTAAATTTTTATCACTTTGGTTAATTCGAACTAAAATTTGGACAAAAAAAATTTCTTTTTCCTCGTTTGACAAAGAAATACACACTGTATTATTATTTTGTGTGTCAAAATCATCTGTATTTCTTTTCGGTGTAACGAGAGCACATGCCTGCATTCCTAGACTATTGCATTTCCGCTAAACTTAATGCTATTGTTTTTCTTATCAGGCTTAACAGACAAAGCGATTTCCGCTATTTGATCGATTTTCTTAGAATTTCAGAAAAACCAGTCTTACTAACAGGTTCTATGGAGCTGCGTCAGTTTTGCATGCAGTGCAGACTAGTTAATGTGATCTAGTTTTTCTTCCTCAGTGTGTGGTGTGAACGTATAAAAATTCAGGATGTCTACACGTGGAAAGTACAAAACCCTAACTTTGGAGGCAAAGGTAGAACTTTTAAAGACCGTAGAGAATGGCGAATGTACAACAAGGTTAGCAGTCTGCCTATGAAATTTTAAAAAATACCTGTCAACTTATTGCAAAATAAGGAGCAATTTTAAATTCATGGGAAAAAATCAAAATTTGCTAAAGGAAGGAAATGCCATCCCAAGAAGATCTAGAAAAAGCTCTCTGCTATGGTTCATGATGTTAGATCTCGAAATTTTCCGATTAATGGACCCCTATGGCAGACGAAGGCTGATGACTTGGAAGTCCGAATGGGTACTGAATATTTTAAATGCAGTGATGGATAGCTTTCTCAATTTAAGTCAAAGCACAATATTTCTTATCAAACTGGTATGTGGCCAAAGCTCTGATGTAAACGAGGACATGTGCACTAATTTCGGTAAGAAACTGCCAGGGCTTTCTCTACTTATCTGCCAAAAGATATTTTTAAATGTGGACAGAACTGTATTTTTTTATAAACTCCTGCCAGACAAAACCTTACCTTTTAAAGGGAGGCTTACGTAGGAGGTAAAGCAGTAAAGAGATGATTACAGCTTTAGTGTATTTCTTGTATTATAGGCAGTACAAGATTTGGATGATTATCACTTCCTTTATTCTATAACATTTCCATATGCATAGTGTAAGCTAAGACACAAGGCTATGGGTCAACATGCTTTATAAATCAATTTTTAAAATGTTCTCCTCTAAGCGTTCAAGCTTTCTCTCTCTCTTTCTTTCAGCTGGATATAGAATTTCTAACTAATTATTCAATCCTTTAGTTTAGAATTCAAAAGCGTCAAAGTTGTATCATCTGAGTCACTGTTAAACAACAATTAAGGATGGAATAATCTGTCACAAACATTTTTTAAGTTGAAAGTATGTAACAGAAAAGTATGTCTGAAATTCTAAGAACATTAAGAAACTTTAAATAACTTTCCTATCACTGAAACCTGATAAATTGTATTAAATATCCTAAAATAGGCCTAAAAAAGCTATAACAGTTTTCTGCTCATTTCCAGAAATCAAGGAAATTTATTATGGATGATTTATGTAGTAAAAGAACTATATATTAAATAAATTTCAAACAGAAAAATATTCAAAATTATCAGCAGTTTCTATATGAATGTATTTAATATAAATGTGACAGTGAACACAAACATAATATGCTTTCAGATTTGCAACAGCAGGGTCAGTTACTGGTGAGCATAAGCTTGTACCTCTGATTTAAAAAAAGTGGTAGCAAATATACCAAACCAATTTTGATATTTAAAATATATAATTAAAATATATATAATATATTAAAAACAAACATGAAATTTGGATTATTTTTCCTCACCTTAAAAATTGTAATGGTTATCTCACTGTCTTAGACCTCTAACACCCATAAACAGAATTCACTTTTAAAAAACACAAAATCACCTCATTTCATCATTGGTGAAATGGGGTGATTTTGTGTTTGCAAAGGTATGACTCAAATGCAGTCCTTTTCAGGTATAATAAACAACCATGAAATTAAAAATGAATAAGACAGAGAATGGAAAGAATTCCTTGAAATAGCTTTCTTTTAGCCTACAAGAAACTTGATTTTAAAAAGTTATCTGAGTGAACACATACACAAACAAGATAAAGGAGCAAGCTTCTAAAATTTAAATTTACTACCTCTGAATTAGTGTTTGTATTTTCCTTAACTTCATCATCAAAGTCCATTTGAAGAGACATGGCAATTGCATAGTCAATATCATTATCAATTTGTCCATTACAGTCTGTTTTCTGTAAAATACAAACAATTGCTCAATTCATTATCATATAACTATTATATTAATATTTATGATAAAACAAGACTAGAAAATTAAATATGAATTTTTTTTACCAAACACATAGAAGGAGACATATAAATAAACTTTTTTTTTTTACACTTAACTTTCACTTGTTACATAAAGGTGCTTACAAAAGAGATTAATTTTGCATTTAGTTTACTCCATTTATAAGGGCATTTTTTAATTCCTTTTTAGGTTATGTGTGACCATTTTTCAACAATGCTTACCATACTGAACCAAGCAAAGAATATTTATTTGAAAGGATAACACAAAAGTATAGAAATTCATCAGCAGAGGAACTTTAGTTCAACCTTTATATTTTATAAATTTTCTTCTTTTTCCACCAATAAATAATAAAAGTATTAACAGATATTCAATAATCACAGCATTTGTCACATTCTAAGATATCTTTGAATTTATTTAACAATTCATTCAACATAACTCTATAAAAAAAGTTTTAATTAAGATTCTCTGATTCAGATGTACGATATTTTTAAAAAATCCAAATTTTGTACTCTATCCTTTTCATATCTGTAATATATCTATAGAAAGCTTATAACACATGAACAGCAAAAAAAAATTTTTAAACTCCATTTACAAATAATTGTTACATTTAACAATACTATGACTTTCCTTACAGCAAAGACATGTTATACTTTTTCTTCCATAAATAAATAAATGCAACAGACATAAAAAGTAAATTTAATAAACATGTAATAATACTTGTATCCTAACTAGAAAATAAAATTTTAGCTGATGACATACATAATGTTAAAATTAACAACTAAACTATAGGTTCACTTTAAAAAAATTATTAATAATTTATTCTCTAATACTGCTCATGAAATTTAAAATACTCATCCCATTCCATTCATAGTTATTTTCACCATACCCAAAAATTTCACTAAACAAATTATTTTTTTTTAGAAACAAATATGCCTTTTTAATTGTAAATAAGAAAATAAAGCACAGCAAGGATAAAAAGTTAAAAATTAAGAATGCATAACTTAAATATCTGAATAATATACAATGTTTAAACAATTACAATACATTTTATAAAACTTAAAGAACTATATCAGCATATTTCATCAATTTTTTGAATATGAATAAATATGTTGTCGATCTCCTTAAAAACATGTTAAATATCTATCACTACCAAGTTATTGGAAATATTTTAATTGAAAAAAAAATTTATTTTTTAAATATAAAAATAATTTTAAATATTTTCTATGAATATACAAATATAAGATACATACAAGAAAAATAAATTAACCCAAAATATTTATCTTAGCTAAAGAAATCAGTAAATAAAAACTTTCTTTCTTATGCAGGAACATCTCAAAGATTACTTACAGAAAATAAAAAACTTAACAAATTTAAACATAAATATGCTAATAAAATCAAAAACAAATTTAAATATACAGCTTTTTAAAATTAATTTTCAGCCATACCTCTGAAGAAACCAGATTTCTTTGGCCAGATTCAAAATTGCCATTGTAAGAATGCAAATCTGAGTCATTAAGAAAATCGCTAAAATCTGCATCATTCTAAAACAAATAATTTTATTCTTATACTGTAGCATAAATAAACAAAGTATTAATGTATATCAATACAATTTTTATCACATCACAAACTGGGAAACTAGAGCATACAACAATATGAATAACTATATATCAAATAAAAAGAATGCAGAATGAATATTTATATAATTTTACATACATAATAGCATGGTTTAAATGTAGCTCTTTCTCAATCAAGATTAGCCAAATGTTGAAACTGAAATCCATAAAGCAGGCATCTTTTGAATACATGTATTTATTTTCTTTAGAAAAACTTTCTAACATCACAAGTGCTTTTTTTCTCTTTAAGATAACATCTTTTCATAAACACTTCATTTAATTACAATGTTTATTCAGTATAGGATGCCATGCATAATGACCAAAATATATACATATATACATAATGACCCCTTAGAGGAATATTTGCATCAGTCTGAGTCATTTGCTTAATTAAACTCTGTGTAAGTTACCATAAAAGAATAATAATCAACATAATTTTTAAGAGGAAATAAAGTGTTATATAAATTTGCAGAAGAAGAAAAAAAAGGGTTATAGTTAAATAAAAACTAAGTGATTAAGGATAAATTATTTCTAATCAGGTTCATATAAATCCACATATAATGCAAAAATGGTCATGCTTCATTGCTTTGCCCACTAAAAGAACATCATTTCTAAGCAAGCAAAACGAGCGCCAATAAATATTTCGAAAATTAAAAATAATTCAATTTCCTTTACCTCCCACTCTCGAATCAAAGCTTCATCACCAATATCCCCCTCATCCATAATACCTAAATCAGTGAAAATGCTAGTGCCAATAATATTCAGTTACATTTTACCATATTCTTATTTACCAAGAATCTTTCAATCGTCAACAAAAGCACACATGCAGGTCATGAAACACGAAACGGTTTAAAATGAAACAATAAATATGACAGGAATGTCTACAGACGAATGAGCCAGCTAGAAGAAAGAACGTAAGCTTCAATGGGGGAATTCCTCGAAAAAGGGGACCGATTATGGTCGCTCACCGCAGATGGCGCGAAATGTCTAAGGGCGCCGATTTTCATCGAGTTATATGGACGCGTGTTTTTGAAAATTGTTTTACAAATTATTAAATTTATTCTGTGCACAGATATGCCAACATGTTTTGCACCTGGTTGTTCTAGTGACTATCGATCAGCCATAAAAAGAAACAAAGAAACGGACAGAGAAATTCTAGGTTGGTTTTCTGCTTCTAAGGGTAAGAACATTATTAATGTTTTATTTTAATATAAGCTGTACAATCATGAGAGAGAAATACAGCTTCTGTGTTTTTAAGCCAAACGCAAGTTAAGACAACTTAAATTCTGCCAGAATAGCATGTTTTATTTTTCAATCATCCCATATTTCAGAAAAAAAGGATTTTAATTCGCTGAAAATTTTTTGTAATCAATAACTTATCAACTTGAAGTACAATCTATTTACTGTGAGTACAATTAAACCATACTTTGTGAAAATGCAAAATATAGCTGATTTGTCCTGTCAATGTTATTTGAGTTTTTTTATTTTTAATTCACTGAAAAAAATTTGTATTCAGTAATTTACCAACTTGACGCTATACCCCCAGTTTAAAAAGTGTAATCTGAGATGCTTTGATTGATTTTTTCCAAAGGAAGATAATTAAAGTGTTGTGTGATTAATACAGAATTGACTTCCTATTTTATTAGTCGTGATTAAATTTATTGTGATTATTGATAGAAATGTTGCTTTTCTTTTTAAGGCTGTTATATGTATGATGTATTATTCATACTTATCTGCAAATAAAATATTTTTATATCACTATGTGTGTGTTTGTGTTTTGGTTATCAGTATTATTTCTCGCAATTTTTGTTCCATAAGAGATTTTTTCACAATATTTTTCTGTAATTTCATTTCCTTAATTATTCAATTATGCAAAATCTGCACTCATTATTCTGGAACTAATACAAATTATTCTGAAAATGTTTATATAATGAAGTATGATTCTTCATTTGTCAGATGTTTGTCAACTCGTGTTTGGAACATTACATACTCTGTACCTGCAGCTAGTGTGTGCTTTATATGTAACTAGTTCGCTCTAGAAAATAATGGATCATTATTCACTCATTTCCTTTAAGGAGGGAGATCACCTTAAAACCTTCAAAAACTTAATTTTTTATTATGATTTAATTTTGAAGAATGGAATATTAGGAATCTTATAAAAAAATTTAAGTCGATACTGCAATTAGAACCGATTTTATGGCCAAATGTATAAAGCTAATAGTATAGTAATTTATAGAAAATATAAACTTTAAATTGCTTTTTCTAAAAACTGTTATTTTGAAACTTGTGTACACTATTTTTTCAAAACTAATCGTCACAAATTGCTAAAATTTTTTGTATACATGCATATCTTGCATCTTTATATAATTTCTACCTAAATTTAGGTAAGTATATATACTAATTTTTTTGCAGAAATTTTAAAAAAATTATATTGTTTTGTATATTACAATACATTTTCCCGAAAAAATATTTTTATGTGAAATATGGTAACTATTTTAGGTGTAGATTAAAATAACCTATGGATAAAATATATACAAATAATTTAATATATATCTCTTATAGTTTTAAAAATTCTGCACAATGCATTGATCTAAGATTCACTATTCATAAAACATTTTTTTCATAAAATAATTCTAATAATCTCCCAACAATTCTGTTTTTTTTTCTAATAGATAAAACTTTGTACAATTCACCCTAAAAAATTGATTTAAATTAATTACAAATTCACTGTTTGACAACACATTAAGCTTGGTAGTAAAATCAGTGTATTTTTGCGCATGCAAAGGTGATCTCACCCTTAAGATTTTAATGAAGTTCAGCAAAAAACGCAAATCAAATAAACATTTTGAATGAAGATAAACAATTGTTAAGTTGAATAAATAAATTCATATAAAAAACACTAAAAAATTATTTCTTTTGAAAAATACGAAAAATCTATATTAAAGCGTATGGTTTCCGTGTTAAAGCGGCGCAAATAAAGGCGCGCGCCACCTAGTGGTGGCGACCAAATTGGAGACACTTTTTTAATACGGAGCTACTCCTCCTTCTGTAGCTTCATGGAATAGGAGTTGCTCGGGGTAGCGAATTGCTCATCACAGATCCGTAGTCTGCTGTCTCATGAGTACTGTAGCGCCATCTATTGCATAGAATATTTTTTCTGTTTTGTAAACTTTCGGACCACGTGTTTCATGCGTAGTACATTATAAAATGGATAATCAAAACAATTTCAATTGTACATATTGTAATAAAATCTTTTCACGTCATTTCAATTTGACTCTGATACCATTCCGATTTGATATATGATCACTCATAACGAATAAATATCTGTTTGAATAATAAAAAAAATTTAAAAATTATGTCTCCATAGTTATTTTGATTTCTTAATCACTTTTTCTGTTTCTATCTAATTGATTTGAAAATTAAAAATTAATGAAAATCTATGTAAATAAAACTTTCCTAAGGCTTTAAAATTTTTAAATGAGGTAATTTAATTTTTAACATTATCTGATGTGCTGACTCTTTCTCCTTGATAGAAACGTAAAATCGTATTAAATACCTTTCTCTAGCATTGTCATTTCATCTGATTTCTTGTGCTGCATAGGTACATAAAAAAGTGTCTTTCTAAGATGGATCTAGAAAAAAAAAAAAACAAAAACAGGACTTGGTTACCCATCTTTAGTACAGAAATTCTTCCAAGATTTATTTTATATTTACCACTACTTTTGAGTTCGATCCTGATACATTTTAAAATTTATTGCATTTGCCACTTCAGCTACACTGTTACAACAAATATCAATCATTCGTTGTGATTTTCTGATAAAGACCCTTTCCAACATGAAAGCTACTTAATAGCTTCGCCGTATCACTGTTAAGCAATTATATGTATTGTTTAAAAATTTATATTCATATTGTTTACCAGTTTTACTTACATAGCTCAAACAGATCCACCTACAGTGTAAATACTAACTTTTTTCTTATATAGCTTATAAAAAAAAATTTAATTTCAAGATGTCTGTACATGACAAAAAAGAAAAAAACTTTTATTCAGCAAATTTGTAGAGTTACTTGTACCTAAGGCAGTGTGCCTCAAATATCATAGTTATAATCATATAATTTATATAGTTATTATGAAATAAAATTATAATTTATTTACCTCAGTTAGTATATAATTTGATAACTTAACAATATATATATTTCTGGAATTTTTGGCCAGAATCCAATTAAAGTTCTACATAGTTATCATTAAAAAAATGCAATTAAAAATAATTAACTAGAACAAGTTGTATAAAGTAATTTCAATTTTGTATTTCCAAATTTATTGAAAGAAGTAACTTTTTTCTGCGTCAGTATATGTTGAAAAACTTAGCATTTACACAATTAAATGAAAAAAATATTTTCTGGATATTTGGCCAGAATCCAATTAAGTTCTATATATATCATTAAAAAAATGCAAATTAAAAATAATTAACTAGACCAGTTGTATAAAGTTAATTTCAATTTTTGTATTTTCTAAATTATTGGAAGAAGTAACTTTTTTCTGCATCAGGTATATGTTTAAAACTTAGCATTACACAATTAATAAAAAATAGTATTGGAAAAGTTTGTAATTTTTTCCCGTTATTCATACTCATAGCTTACGTGTTAAGCAATTGTTATTATTCTCTCCAGTAATGGCGATAGCAGCGTAGCCCCAGAGAGACGTCGTGAACTTACCAGAGAGACGTCGAGACGTTATTGAAAGTCAATAATTTCGAAAAAATAATGTTTACACCCCCCACGCTACCCCGAGCAACTTCTCATGGAATGAGCATTTCAGACCTCCACTGCTGCGCATGCGTCAAATTTCGTGAGGGAATGGGTTAGTGTCGGAGTACAAGCGTCTTGTTGGCTTGATTGCACATTGTTTTACATTCAGATTTATTAAATTGAGACCTGTATTTACCAAATTGTCTGTTGTAGTTTCATTCAGAACTGTTTGCCCTTGTGATGTCATGGATTTTGTGACGACGTAAACCTCGGAAAAGTGTCGTTGAAGATGTAATTATATTATCTACCTCATTAATGAAAATAAATTAATTTTATATTTAAGGATCGTACTATAAGGACTCTGTAATTATTCTATTACCTAGTTTCCTTATTTCATAAAACCCATAAATCATTTCCTACACTGGATATAGATATGACCCTCCTCATATCGAATTTGTTTTGATAATTGTAATTAAAACGATAATTTCAGAATATCTGGTTACCTCGATGTATTGGTCTCCTCCGAAGAGAAGATCTCTCAAAAAGTGGTCACTCGTGAGAAGTTCTTTTGTTCATGAGGGGTGGAAAGTGTCAAAAGCAACGGTCAACGGGAGGAGAAGATTGTTACCAACATCCCCCACGTTTCGGCCAAATAACGGTATTTTGCCGAACAGGTGTTTGCTTTTCTTCCGATGGGTAATGGGGACGTAACTAGGGTGGGGCAACCGGGCAATGCCCTGGGGCCCCCCGAGGTAAGTGGCCCCCAAGACGGGGTAAAAAATGAAGTCGTAATATTTCAGGAGGTCCAATCTGCGTCCCTTCCCCCGTGGCCCCTAAATGCCTAGTTACGCCCCTGTTTACCCTAAGAAAAGGCAGTGTTTTACAAGAGACAAGTGGGAAGGAATACACATCTGCAGTTTAACAATTGAAACGAAATTTTCAACATTATACCTTTTGGAATATTAACTGCCGTAATTTTCTGTATAATCTGAAATGTTTAACCCTGATTTCTTATGTCTATTTTCCAAGTTACAAAACTTGCAACTAAGCAAAACATCTTTCACGGTTTTCATATAACGTGTTAACTGGGAAAAAAATATGACTAACAAAAACCCATTTATGAGAAGATATTTCACAGAGGATGAAATAAGTGTTTGACGAAATATTCCCTAGTTAAATTACGAAAATGGGAAAGTTTTTTTAAAGTGTTTGAAAAAAATTAGTACATGTGATTTTCATTTAGAAGAGACCATTATAGTCCAGTCCAATGACTGCTAAAAGAGGGGTGTAGAGTGCAAGGACTATGCAAGAATTTTTTACTTCAGCACTTTGTTAGGAGTAGTTAGTAGTAAACTACTAAAAGTCCCCGTCCTGGGGGTTGACCTAAACGGGGGAGGGGTGGAAAGGTCCCCTTTTTGGTTTTTCACTTACATCTCGGAAACGGTGCACTGTAGAAAAAAATATTAAATACAAAAATGAAAGCTTAATTAAATTTCCTATAAAAATTGTCAATATACATATTTGTCGAATTCTCACGGTTTCGAGATATACGTTATTGAAAGTCAATAATTTTCGAAAAAAATAATTTTTACATCACTCTTTTTGTCAAAGATTTGCTTCTCTACTGCCTCCCCACGAATCGTTTCTCAGAAAAATTGTCATAGACAAAGTTGTAGAGTATTAAATTTCCTTTAATTGATATTGAGTTTTGCCACTTTATCTTCAACCAGTCAAAGTTATAGTATTTCTAACATGTACGCTCAATTTCGATGTTCCTCTAGAAATGAGTATGGTTGAGAGCCTTGCGTTTTAACTGCTGTAACTTGCTATCATGGATGAATAACAACACTTAACAATGAAATAAGGTAATTGCAATGAAACACAACACTTTTTTTATAATTATAGCTTTTCTTATTGTAATGTTTTTGTTAGGTGAAATTGATTAATAACAACTAATGGTGGTAGGGTAGAAAGTTCGAGAATATTCCAGGCTTCCCCCTCGATATCAAATGGACGCCGACAGGCTAGAATGTTCCACCCTTCTTCTGTTACGTTCTTATCTTCTTTGAAGGCACAAGCCGCCTGTTCCAGACCCTTCCACCCTTTTATTTCCAGTTATTTTCTTGACAATTATTTTCACTATTTTGATTTACAACATTTAAATTATAAAATCAATACGTTTAAATTAATTTTAAAAATACAATTCTTGAAATTCAATGAATCAAAATTATTATTTAAAAACAATTAATAGAAATTTAATTTAATATTATCAAAAATATAATTCTTGAAAATTAATGAATGGGTACGCCTTTGCCAGAGAAGTGCGGAGTGATTTTCTTGTTGAAAATACCTTGTCAAACATGATATTAGACAAAGTCGAACTCTCGGAGGAACAGCAAACATGTATCAGCACCCTCACGTCAGATTTCCTCTCCGAGCCTCCCTCATTCTTTGAACCAAAACAAATACTCGAATAAATGACTATCAAATTTGGAAGAAGCGATGGACAGGATCAGCAACAATGGACTCACTGAAATGCTATGGATCCAGTACTTCAAAATGGTGACTTGAAAAAGGAGTACATCCATGCAGAGAGGTCTGGCAATTTCCTTGCTCACCTGAACTTCTGTAAGCGAATTATACCCTATTTTCATGCTGCTGGACACTTCCCGTATGTCAAGTCTTGCCACTTATAGTACAGGAAATGGAAAGCCTCTCTACTCTATTGACGACCAGAGGAGTACGAGAAGTTCGTGAATAAAGGCTACTTCACTATGAGAAGAAATGACCGTTTCTGGTGCGGCATGTGGTCAGACAGACCATCGAGACAACCTTGATGTGTCTTCTCAAGCCGTGATGGCAATGAAACCGGGGTAGAAGATGACAGATAGTGCTCTCAGTAAATGGGTGGGTAATTTGGATGACTTAAACTCAAGACATATGTGCTTCACTCGAAGAATATTGTGGTGTTTTGTTTTCATCAAAAGAGCAGCACAAGGATTTGGAGAAGCTCTCCAAAGTCGAGACGCAAGTGACATTGGTAAGCTTACACAATGGTTTGATAATTACCCTCCTTTCCTGAGGACCGGAAAATCATGTCAATAGCGACAGGAAGTCGTGGGAGAGTGATACAGCTTATGTCATGATGCAGTTACAATTGGCAAAATTGGAAAACTTGCCATCACAATATGAACTGTCACGGAAAGATCGCGCACTTCCACTTTCCTCAATGAATTCGACAATCAAGAGTGACAATGAAAAAGTTGTTGTGGATCCATTCTTGCTTTTTCAGCGAATCTCCATTACCAAGAAATCGGACGAGGATTCAAGAATTATATTAAATAAAACTGACTCCCTACCCCCTGGCATTCTTCAACGAAAGTGGAATGAGGAAGGGCAGAAGTCAGCACTATATATACTGTTCAAGCAAATTAATAAGGATATTGATATAACTACCTTTGAATTTGTTGTTGATGGGGAATTTTCTAGTCCACAAAGTTGTATGGCAAAAGAGATAACTGTATCAACCATTTGTGATGGTTATGTTAGATTTCTGAAGACCATTATCTGGGAGAGGTTGTACAGTGGTTTTTGATGGGTACACTGACACCTCAGAGAGCACAAATGCAGCTGAACAGAGTCGACGATATCGACTCAGGAGATGTGTGGAAATCAATGTCCAGTTACGAAAGTGAAATTAAAGTCAAACAAGAGGATTTCCTTTCCATCTTTCATAACAAGAGTCAGCTGATAAACCTACTGATGATGCAGCTGCAGAAAAATGGGATAAATAAGGTCCAAGCTTAAGGTGATGCTCACGTTGATATTGTGAAAAAAAACTATCAACAAATCGCAAATTTCTCGATTGCTGTTATTGGAGTGGACGTTGACTTGGCTGTTTTCTTGGTAGCCAAAACCCCAACTGATGTCAACATTCTTCTGGTAAAACCTGGAAGAGGAAGGTCAAGACGAGTGTATATTCCTCAACAACAGCTGCAGCAGGAGTTAAAATTGAAGAACAATGCCCATTTGCTATTCCTATTAAGGTAAGGAGTGATTTCCGATACAAGTTGTCGTTTTCGACCACAGCCTTGAAATTATGTTACAAAGTCGTCCACAGTACGCAGTTCTCTACTATAATGAGGAAAGATGGTGTTTGGCCTGTTGTGTCACACACAGCTGTATTCATGGCAAAACGAATGACTGGTATTTTCGAACGCCAGTTGTCATGGTTATCACCTACAAGGATTGCAAGACGAGGTTTTAGGTCTCTATTTTACGTTCTATAGGATTAGATTGAGGGCAATAAACTGGGATTAAGTTTTGGCTTATATTTAGGGTAAAAAAAACTTGTTGAAGAACCGAGCTAATGAATTGCAGTCCATTGTCGCTAATAATTCTTCGCGGTATACCATGCCGCATGAAGACTTCTTCGATCAGAGTCGTTGCATATTCGCGTGCCGTAGCTTGAGCTAGAGGGAATAACTCAATCCATCGCGTAGCACAATATCCAACTATGAAAATCCACTGTTTACCAGTATCGGTTTTTGGCAATGGTCCACATAGGTCTAATGGAAAGTATCTCAAATCGCTGTGAATAGACAGGGGTTCTGAGTAACCAGCTGGCTTTTGGTTGGAAGCTTTATAACGAGTGCTTCAGGACAATGCTTAACATAGTCAGAGATGTATTTTTTCATACCAGTCCAATAATAACGTTTGGCGATTCTTTGGAATGTTCCTTCTTCCCATAATGTCCTGCCATTGGATCATCATGGTGTTTTTGTATTATAGATTCACGTTCAGCTGCGGGAATCACTAGTTGAGCCTCTTCTGCGTCCGAGTCTGGGACGTATCGGTACAGGACTCCGTTGTTCATCAGAAATCCCCGTTCGGTCCAGTTAGCATAGTCTTCATTTTTTTGAGTAGATTCAAAGCTTTCGATGATTTTCTTCAGATTATCATCTTGAAGTTGCGATTCTCGCATATCCTTCACACTTCTTGTAGGCATGACGGCAACAGCAATGTTCAATACTTCACAAGGAGAATTTCCTTCCTCATAAACTGGACGTGAGAGCATGTCGGCAAGGACATTTGCTTTCCCAGAGACGTATTGTACTTTCAGGTTGAAAGATTGAATTTCGAGTGCCCATCGAGCAAGTCGTCCGGTTGGAGACTTGGGGCTGAGAAGCCATTTCAGAGGTTGGTGATCGGATGCCACAGTTATTTCTGATCCTTCTACATAGCCACGAAATTTCTTCAGTGCCAAACAACAGCAAGGCTTCCCTCTCCGTCGTAGAATAGTTTCGCTCTGCCTGAGTAAGTAATCGACTAGCGTACTTGATCACATGTTCGTCTGGCGTCTCTCCTTGAAGTAAAACAGCATCAAGAGCATAATTGCTGGCATCTGTGTGAATGGTGTAAGGTTTTGTGCCATCAGCTTGTTTCAACACGGGAGGTGTCATGAGGCATTTATTTAACGTTTCAAATGCATTTGCTGATAGGATCCCCAGGTCCACTGGACTTTCTTCTTTGTTAGATCACTAAGGGGTCGTGTTATTTCTGCAAAATTCTGTATGTATCTTCGAACCATGAACAGGTTTGAAGGAAGCATTGCACCTCTTTAATGTTTTTGGGTGCTGGTATTCTTTGGATAGAAGAAACCTTTTCGGAATCAGCTTCGATACCATGTTGCGTAATCCAAAATCCCAAATATTTAACACGAGAAGAAACGAAGTGACACTTTTCTCTGTTTGTATGAAGCTTAAATAACAACAGTCTTTCGAAAACAGCTTGAAGATCAGAGATGTGTTTCTCAAATGATTCTGAAAAAACAATTATATCGTCGTTATAAGTGAGGGGTTAATATATCTTCAAGACCATTACGGAAACGGTCTATCATCTCTGGAATGTTGCAGGGGCAGTCCTAAGTTCAAAAGGCATTCGTAAAATTTATATGTTCCAAAGGGACATACAAAAGCTGTTTGTCTTGATCAGCAGGATGAACTTTCACTTGATGATATCCTGCACGAAGATCAATGGTTAACATGAAAGCAGTAGGTTTTGCTTCGTGTAGCAAGTTATGCATCCGAGGAAGTGGATAGGAATCTGCTACAGTGATTGCATTCAGTTTTCTATAGTCTATACACACGCGTACGCTTTCATTAGGTTTTTGGTATTAAAACCACTGGCGAGGCATACGGCGAAACTCATTCTTCGATAATTCCGTCAGCCAAGAGTTTGTCAATTTCATTCTTCAATATTTCTTTTTTAGCAGGCTTCATTCGATAAGGTGGTACTGCCACAGGAAGATGGTTTCCAGTTTTTATGCAGTGTTCAATGAAAGGTATTGGCTCTCCCCCTGGCTGAAAGCATTTTTCGTATTTTCAAGAAGAATATTCATTTCGTCTCGTTGGCAAGAAGAAAGATGCGGACCTTCATTTCACGAAGTCTACAGTGATGTGATTCAATGTGTACTGCTAGAAGAGCATTGATGTTTGGTGGCGTTTCAACGAAGCTATAACGTTTCTGGGGAGATTCAGAAAAATACCAGTGCTTTTGCTGGAGATCTAGGACGATCCCTGAAGCTTTCAAAAAGTCTATACCGAGAAGAGTACGGTTATTCCTTGCATTTTTAAGCACTATAACTTCAGTTGAGATTACTTTACCTTTAACGCTGATGTCTACTATTGTTGTAAGTATTTCTGTTTTTTGAACATGTCCATTGGCTAGTGTCATATTAATTATTTTATCTCAAACTTCATGCCTTTACTTTTGAGAAGATGGTACAACTTTTCTCCGGCTACAGAATGTGTAGCACCTGTATCAGCACACACAGCCGCTCGTTCTTTACAAATGAAAACTTCAATGAGGCTTGTAGGGTTACTTTCCATTGAAAAACTGTAAAAATTCGAATTGTTTAGGCTTAACGCACCTGCATCGTCTTTTTTCCGCAACAGGAGTGCATGTGCGACATTTGGACTTTATGACGCCTGGAGCGCCACAGCCATAACAGTGCAAATAGGTTCTGTTGTCTGAAAGTCCTTCAGAGTTTTTATCACGAGCTCTGTCACTGGAACTGGGGATCCCGCCTACTTTGACTGGGGACCTCGGGATCCCGCCTATTGTGACTGGGGACCCCGGACAGAGGGTGTTGGTCATTCCCAATTTAGAACTTTGTGTAGGGAGACCTTTCCTTGTAAAAAGTTGTTCTTTGCTGTTCCCTTTGTTTTGGCTGAAAGTTTTTTTCTGGCATCAGTGAATGGTGTTTTTACTTCTTTTTTGCTTGGTCGCAAATTTTCATAGGTGTCCAGTTTTTCTACTAGGTCATCAGGGGTGATCCAGTCACACCAAACATCTAAAAAGTTGATCTTTAACGTCTGGAGGAACACGTTTCTTCATTTGGTCAAGTATCATCAAATTTTTTAATTCTTCGAATCTTGAATATTTAATTCAGTTAACCAGCTTTCAAAGTAACTTCGGAGCTCAAAATGAAAATCTTTCCATGTTTTGTTAGGTAATTTTCTGTGAGTGGCAACAGCTGCCGAAATTTATCTGCACTGAGCTTAAATCTCATAAGTAACATACTTTTGATGTGGTCAAAATCTTGAGCTTTTTCTTCAGGTTCTCTTGCAATGAGTTGTGCAACGTCATTGGGTACACTCCAAGGAGATATGCAACCCAATTTTCCTTTTCTACCTTGAAAAATTTTAGTTGTCTTTCAAATAAATTAATGAATAAAGAAAAATCATCCTCTTTTGGATCAAATTTAGAATTAAATGTTTTAAGTGAAAATTAGCTGGGATAGCACTATTGAGACCGGCAGATGGTTGTATGGACTTTTCAGCGGGCGATTTGTAAACGTAGTTTGTCCAATTCGAAGACATGTTGTCGCTCTTTTTCTTCCTTTTCTCGAGCAAGTTTCGTTTCTAATTCTTGTTTTTTCCGAGCTTCTAACTGTAGTCTCAGCTTTTCCAATTCGAAGCGTTGATCTTGTTCTCTTTCGTTTTTCTTTTCAGCACGGCCAAGGGCTGCTTGTCGTTCCCTTTCGGCTTCTTCAGCTTTTGTATCCTCAATGATAGTAGCCAATCTTTCTTTAGCAAAGTCTTCATCATACTGATTAAATTTTGACGATGAGATTCTTCAATTCGATGACCGTATGTCAGAAGCAACATCGACTCCAAAATCTTGAGTCCAGGTTCCTCAGATCCTCCTTCTTTCCATGCGCGAGGAAAGTCCATTGTTGCCTGAAGGGGGGGGGGAGAAGGAGAGTTCGAATGAAATTTTGTGGACGAAAAAATACCGTCCTAACAGTGTGGCACCGAGAAATCTATGACAACTCTTATGGTATAGAGTCCTTACAAAATTAGGTCCTTATTGGGTGTAACAGTTCTAAACAATATCTTATTAAACTAGTGTATAAAGTGTGTAAGCTGAAATAAATTTAGTAATACAAGATCGGTAGAACATGAACAGAACATAGGGAGGTGAATACAAAACAATATGCCTACTTTCTCTTTTAAACAAAACAAAATCAAAAGTTACTAAATATTCTTAAAATTAAAAAATTTTCTTTTAGATTATTCAACAATGAAAGTTTTACCATGCACAGTACCATGCCAATCCTGTAATAATAGAATTCTTACAAAATCGAAACAATAATAGCGATGAATCAACTAAAATTCTAAATTAATTTCAAAACCAGAATTTTAAACAAAATATCTAACAAAATTTAATTCAAAAGTTTGTAATTAAGAATTAAAACAAAATTCAATTTCTAAAACAAAATCAAAATCAAAATTCAAATCCAAAACAAAGTTTACATTTAAGAATTTCAAATCAAGCTTAAATATAAAACAAAAGGAAAATTTAAACCAAAATAAAATTTAAAACCAGAACCAAGTTAGAATTAAAGAATTCAAACAAAAAACCAAATTAGAATCAAAGAATTCTAAACCAAAATCAATTTTAAATTAAGTATTGAAAACAAAACAGAATTTACATTAAGATAGATTCAACCAAAATCAAAATCAAAGCGAAATTTTAAAAAAATCCAGCCCTATATTATTTGAAAACATGGGTTTTAACAGAAAATACAACAATAATCAAAATGTTATAAATAAACAAAATTCTATATTACACAGTCAGAATTAATGTTAGAACGCTGTTGGTTCTCATATAGCAAGGATTGCTTTACTATCGGTTTCAAATACCAGCTACGGCTACCTTTAGAACACCGATTTCAACGATTATACATATATACTACAAAATACATATACAAAAAACAAAAGATACTTAGGAACAGATGTAGTATACGCAACGGGCCATCGCCAATTGACGCCAAAATCCCGTTCGGAGACCTGTTAGTCTTAAACTGCGAAATGTAAACAATAAATTGGAAAACAAACTTACTGCTGGCTGTATGAAACTCGTAGGTGCACACGGATCTTCGCTTCGCTCAGATACCCTTGCTTCACTCCGCTACGATCCGTTACGCATCCGTCCAAAAACATTACAGAAAATCCCCGCCGCTGGCTTCGCTACATACCGCTGGCTGTTGTACAGTAAAAAAAGAGCTTACGCTGGCTGTAGCGGTCAGTAAAACAAGCTTATCGCAAAAAAATTTTAAAAAATACCATCCGATCTTAAATCCTCCTGCCAGAATATAAAAACCGCCAAACAACCATCAGATTTGGCGAAAAAATCGCCTCTTGGCGTTCGTTGCGTATACTACATCTGTACCGATACGGAATTCTGACAAAACGAGCTGTTGTCGCGACGAACCAGACAATAAGTGCAGACATTCGCTTCACTAGGTTGAGTAGAAGCTAAAAAAATACCGAGCCAACAGGTGCGGATATGCTAAAATTCCCTGAAAAAAAATGAGCAAAAGCCAAGAGAACATTCCCAAAATTTAGTAAAGTTAGAACGTTGGGCGCCAATTGTGGGGAGTGTTAATGGTTCAGAAGGAGTGTCACATAGTGTAACAATTATTTATTAAATAACAAAGTACGTTACACACGGTACACACAAAAATTTTAGGAAAAACATGGGATAGTAACGCAAGACCAAGCATTAGGGTCGCCATCTTGGCTTCTACTGAAGTTTCTTTCTGGCTTGCCACCAGAGGGCACTGCTCTTGGGCGAGCAGTGTTCAGCTGTACTACAGGGAGCCGTTACAAACTTATAAAAAATATATGTTTCGATTTTTTGTAAAGAATCCTAGAGAGATCTTAATTTACAAACTACCCTTTTGGTTCGAAAAATTTCTCGGTTAGAAAATCATGATTTATCTTCAATTCAGTTATAGTAAAACCTTGATTATGAATCCTTTTTTGTTATGCCTTTAAAAAAGATTAAATTAAATTGAAGAAGTTTAAAGAAAACTACTTCCCTTAAAAGGAGACGACCTAAAAATGACCCTAAAAAATAGCATCTCCAAAATAGAAATAAAACCTGTTGAAATAGAATTAAACTGAGAGAAACCGACAAATAACGCTTAAATTCAAAAGACCAAAAAAAAAAGACTTGACAATTATATTTTAAACTTAACAAATTTTATTGAGACATAATAGGATTTAGCGTTACAACAATTATTAACCTTAATAATACCATCCTCATCATAAAAAAACTAAAACTGATCCTTAACATCCAATATGAAACTCTATCAAAATTAACATACAGTTATCTTTAACATCAAATCACGTAAAACAAAATCCAGACAAGCTCAACGTTATCGTTACTTATCATGAATCATTATAACAAAAAAATCAGATAAAAATCAAACACAATTCAATTTAAAGCAAATCTTAACAAATAAAAAAACGCAATGATGCTGAGTGAAGTTGCTGGTGAAATAACTTAAATACTATTCTTAATTAAAAAAGACTAAAAGAAAATGAGTCTTAAGGACCCTGCTGCAGCATTCCTAATTAAAGAGAATCATTAAAGCAAAAGTTAAGATAAAGTACGGAAGGGAAAGGAAAGTTTCAGCCCAAGGCAATCTCACTCGCTTCGGGCATCTCGCTCCCGAGCCTCTTATAGCCTCTATAAGAGGCTATAAGAGGCTCGGACCGGGGGCGGCTGGGAAGAAACGTCTACAGCCCAAGTCGCATCAGGCAGAAGTGTCGCTCCACATTTTTTTCGCCTTTTTTCTTCAAACTTTTTTTTTCTCTTGAATCCCATAGTCCGGCTAGCTTACAAGAAAGTAGTGCCGCATTCCGCCATGTATTTTGGGTGATAAACATACTTGTATCCTTGCGTGCACATTCCGATGTTCTGCAAATTTCGCTGCTAGCGAGGGTACCGGGGAAAGACGCGCATTCCGATGTCCTGCGAATCTCGCTGCAGGCCCGGGTCTTGGGAAAGTTCAGTGGAGCTCCGACGAAAATGGCAAAAATCCGGAGTTTCGTGTTACCAGGGCAGAAACCATAGAGAGATAACGAAAAGGGATTCGTTCACAAGAGAAAGCTATACGAGGATATTCTAACACTCCAGTATTACATTACTTTAAATATGTAAAAAAAATTCACCAGCCAACATATTAAATTATTCCAGCCACTTTTACAATTATGACAACAATTAGTTAACATCTTAAAAGCATTTTATATTCCAAGGAAACAAACCCCTCAGCAGTTAAATTGATTAATTACCAGGGGGAAATACACAAACATTTAAAATTAAGAGCTGATAATGAACCATAGCATTTTTAAATATCAGTTCTACTATCTGTCAGTCCCTACATACAGTCATTTGAAGAATTATAAACCGTTTTGTTGTTCGCTTTCATGGAAAAGTTGCAAACTGAGAAAAACGTGAACATATCTTTGTGAACGAATACTAATACCATTTGGTCAAATGTTTGGTCTATTCAAAGCAAACAATAGACAAGACATTTCTCCAGCGAGTGTAAGACAAGTGAGTAAATGCGCTCCAAACCTGTTGGGAAGAAAGGGGTCGGAGTGGAGTAAACAAAAAATGGCTTTTACTTGTTCTCTCTATCATTATAATGTATTTTATTTCCCACTTCTCGAATTGAAAATATTACAAAGCAGGTGTACAATCAGTATGCTTTGAATACGGATTGTACGCCTATTCTCCTTAGCACTTATTTCTAATGAAAATGATCTCTCATCATCTTTTGACTTTTCACTTATAATAGACAATTTTGCCGCTCAGAAAGCAAGAAAAATTACTTTATAACCAACAAATTCATACAGGTATTTGTTTTTAACAGTTTACATTTTCTAAATCGTGAAAATAACTTTTCCATTGTTTCATTATTCATACAAATTGATTAATTTTATATTTTAGTGGACCAATTGTAATTTCATATATAATTTTCTTTTACGTAGCTAGAATGTAGGTTTTTAGTATCGAAACGTAATGCATTAAAAGTAATAATTAGTAAAATCACTAGTGGATGCAGTTTTTTTCGGGGGGGGGGGGGTGATCGGGGTTGTCTTACAAGATCCATTACTCAGTACGTAGAGAAATTCGATTGCTAGTAAATGTGTTTCGCCCAGGGCCGCTAAAAGCCTAAGCACGCCCCTGGAAACTACCGTGGGTTATTAACGTAGGATTACTTATCGTTGCTTACCTCTTTTCTTTTCTTTTTTTGATGAATTTTGGTACTTTTCTGTTTAACTGTTTACTGCTACTGGGTTTGGCGAGCTGTCAAAATTATAACTCGCGACGCCGGACAATTTTTATTTTCTCTCTCCGAAGGACCGTTATTGAGGAACTTAATCCTACGTTAAAAAGGTACCCCCAGAAAAAAAGCCCTGTTATCAAATGGCGTCATATGCGTGAAAATATTTGGTCAGCTTCTTAACCTTTTACAGGCCGAATTCAGATGCAGGTATATTTGAAATTAATTTTTTGCATATTTTGCCTTCTAATGCTTTAGTTAAAGGATATTAATCATTTAAATGGAGGAAATTTTTTTTATATATAATTTTCATAGTGTTCCCAATTGGTAACATTGGCCACTTCTGACTATACTTTTACACTGGATTCAAAAATGGAATATAATGATCAGTAGATTAAATAATAAGCAAAGTAGTAAGAATGAATGAAAGATTTAGTTTTAAATTTAAGTGCACATATCAATTAAGTTGAAAATTTATAAATTTAAATGAAAACTATTTCTTTTACTTAAACAAAATATCAAAAATTATGTTTATACCTTTATTCCATGGTACAGTGCATGAAAAAATTGCATCTTAGTTGCAATTTTTTCTTACACTCATTGTAAGCTAATCTTGCATTTACAGTGCACTGTGCACATCTACCTTGTGTTGTTTGTGCAAGGAAATGGCCATCACTCTTTCTCTGTGATATAGGGCGGTGAACTTTGGGTTCTGGTTGATGAGGTTCATCCTTTCTTGGTGCAATTCTTAGAAGAGCGATTGTAACCTATCGACGAAACTCCAGACTCCAGATGAGTCAGCTTGGTATTTTTTCACGAGTTGTTGAATGTAAAAGGCAACCAGTGACAACAACACATGCATTAACAAATAAATTCCACCACCATTTCTTATTGTAAAGCATGGGACGGTAGCTGCCTAACATTCTATCTAGCAGGTCAACTCCACCCATTCCAGTATTATATTTATGTATTAAATTTGGTTGTTGTACATCCACTTTCTTCTGATCTTTAAGTGAATATCTTTTAGTCGACTGCATTGAAAGATGAGTACAATAATTTGAAGAAACTGTCACTACAGAATTGTCATTCCAGCGGCATAAAAATACTGATCCATCACTTTGGTAATCAATTGAACCTCTTTCTAGTTTTTTCATCTACTTTGAGAGCATCAATGGACATTTTTGAATTTTATGTTCTCGGATAGTTCCAATAGCTTTTATATTTCTGCTTGCAAGATCCTTCATCAAATCATTAGTAGTAAAAAAGTTATTTCATTTGACTGCTTTCCTGCATAAATTTCCATTTTATATGGATAACCATTATTAGTGCAAATCACCCAGATTTTGAATCCAAAGCGAATTGGTTTTCCCCGAATAAATATTTCAGAGGAATGGTCGTTGTAACAAGGAACCATTGATTCGTCAATGCTAAGTGGGTTGTGAAATAATCCAAACTAATTTAATTTTTTTTTGTTCAGTTTATGATAAATTGGTTGAATTTTACCTAACTTATCACCAGGTTGCAATAAAGGTTGCATTAAGGTCGATTTATACAGGCACGAGAAGGGAACGTAACGGGAACGATCCGATCGCGCGACGAGTCGTCGTAATCATTTCCTCCCTGTTTTTCAATGGAACTGTTTATACTGAGCCGTGACACGTCCGATTCTCGGCAGATTCCCGGCCGAGAATCGGCGCCAACGATTCGAAGCAGGAAGTCGTTCACTGCTCGGACGTCTCTCGTTCATGGCAGAAAGTAAAAAGTGGCTATTCAAAATATAATTTACATACTGTTATTTATGTTTGATATTTAATATGGATGATGAAAACTCATTGAGCTGGTGAGAGGTTTTGTACGATTTGGCCCATCAAAATACATGAATCCAAAGTTCAAAATGACAATTCGGAAGGCAATAGGAGAAAATTATACTTGAAATTACAATTGGTCCACTAAAATATAAAATTTATCAATTTGTATGAATAATGAAACAATGGAAAAATTATTTACACGATTTAGAGAGTGTAAATTGTTAAAAACAAATACTTACATGTATGGATTTGTTGGTTATAAAGCAATTTTTCTTGCTTTCTGAGCAGCAAAATTGTCTATTAAAAGTGAAAAGTCCAAAGATGATGAGAGATCATTTTCATTAGAAATAAGTGCCAAGGAGGACAGGCGTACAATCCGTATTCAAAGCATTCTGATTGTACCTGCTTTGTAATATTTTCAATTCTTGCGGGAAAAGTGGGAAATAAAATCCATTATAATGATAGAGAGAACAAGTAAAAGCCATTTTTTGTTTACCTCACTCCTTCAGCCTTCAAACCCCTTTCTTCCCAACAGGTTTGGAGCCAGGGCCGCCCAGAGGGGGGGGGGGGGGCAACTGGGGCACTTTGCCCCAGGCCCCCAACTGCCGGAGGTGCCCCAAAAAATTTTTAAAAAATTATTTACTAGATTTCCTCCGAAAGAAAATTCTGAAACTTGTACCGTACTTCAAAATTCAAAATAATCTCCTGAAAAAAGGCCCCCCCTCCCCCCCCAAAAAAGTTATTCGATTAATCAGGTTTCTTGGGGCCCCCAACAGAAGTTTGCCCCAGGCCCCGTAAAGTCTCTGGGTGGCTCTGTTTGGAGCGCATTTACTTATTTGTCTAACACTCCCTGGAGAAATGTCTTGTCTATTGTTTGCTTTGAATAGAGCAAACATTTCACCAAATGGTATTAGTATTCATTCGTTCACAAGGATATGTTCACGTTTTTCTCAGTTTGCAACTATTCCGTGAAAACGAACAAAGTCCGACAAAACGGTCTATAATTCTTCAAATGACTGTATGTAGTGACTGACAGATAGTAGAAACTGATATTGAAAAAAAGGATTGATAATCAAGGGTTTACTATAACTGAATTGAAGATAAATCATGTTTTTTTAACCGAGAAATTTTTCGAACCAAAAGGGTAGTTTGTCAATTAAGATTCTTTCTGCGATTCTTTAGAAAAAATCAAAACATATATATTTTTATAAGTTGAATTATAGAAACCGCGAAAAATGAGGGATTTCTTTAAAAACCCGTAACATTTAGAAAAGTGTTGCTATGAGAAATAAAAATGGTGGCCCTGGGCGGTTACCCAGTTTGTCCACCCCTAAGCACGGCCCTGGCTCTCCTCTTCCTCCTCCTCTAACAAAAGTGTGATAATGGCTAAATCTTTAACTGAAAAATGAAACCGCGCCATGACGTTACAAATCTTTCACAACTAATGAAACACGTTCCGGCCACTTTCTACTCCCGTCTCTGTATAAACACATGCATTCGGCGCTCGGGCTCGGCTCGTTCCCGTTACGTTCCCTTTACGTGCCTGTATAAATCAACCCTTATCCATCAAATAAAAATTTCCTTGAATTTTTTTTCTTGGCATGACAGTAGAGGTAATAGGTACAAAATAGGTACTGCAAAATAGTGGCAACAGGCCAATGTTCCCAATTGGGAACATTAAGATTTAACCAATTACCGTAATTTCACACGTATACGCGCACCCACCGTAACCGCCGCAGGGACTGAAATTTCGTTTTAGAAAAACGAAATCGGGGTAAGCGCCGCACCGGCGTAAACTCCGCACATAATTTTTTCTCAGTTACCGTGCCGCAACCACATATTGAGACACCAGCAGAAATTTTAGGTTATTTCCGTAACAAACTAATACATTTTAATGTAATAAATTCAATATAATTCTAATTTTGAATATTTCTCTTATTAAATTACACTTTAACACTAGAAGCGCCGAATGACACCTTGTTAGCCCAAACACATATGCAAATCTTGTCACTTACGTGTTCGAGTGAAACCTCGGCTCATCGCTCTGCACGCGAGACGGCGTGCAGCACATGCGCAGTAGCCGTACGGGGGAGTCGCCCGTTTCCGGTAAATACGTGGCCGGGAGAAAAAATACTCGCCAGTGTGTTCGTTCTCACTCGCTCGCTCGGTTTGTATGCGTTGATATTATTTTCTATTATTGCTCTCGCATATATTTTATTTCTATTATGTTTCGCTGCTGTATACTAAAGCTAGTATCGATAACTTTTAATAAAAAAATGAATTCTAAAACCTTACATTTACTTCTTTTTTTAAAACCTCTGCCTAACACACCTCATACCTATAAGCGCGGTAGGTAGTCATTTTGACCGCTAAGATTTACTTAGAACTGTCTTTTTTTAATGAAATGTTACGTACTACTACACGCCTACCGTAGTACAATGCAAAAAAAAAAAAAAAGATTGAAACCTGAAACTACAAACGTATTTTTATTTCACAGTAATACATGATAAATTATCAAAAAAGAAAAAAAGAAACGTAATCATAGAACATCAAACGGGCATAAAGCATACACATAAAGCATACACATAAAGCAATATGAATAAAAGTAATAAAGATATTAGGTAATACTAAAAACCGTCAAAATGAAAATCTAAGATATACGGGTAAGAATTACTGATCAATCAAAACCATCAAAGTTCTCTTCTTCCGTATCAGAATTGAAAAGTGACAAAATTTCTGGAAGAATTTTTGTATCTGGATCATCTGTATCTTCCTCGTTGGAAGAACGTTCATCGTCGCTGGCATTGAGAACAATTATTTCCGCCTTTCTAAAAAAGGAAATTATTGTCTTAATGGAGACATCTTTCCATGCTTCAGAGACCCACTTCGCGATTTCTACGAAAGTTGCCTTTCGCATAGTTCCGCTTTTTGTGTAGGAATATAGACCTTCAGTTATCCACGATTCCCAGAGACTTCCCATTCGGCATTTGAATACTTTGTTTATAGCCAAATCAAGTGGTTGAATTAATTTTGTCAAACCTCCGGGAATTATCGCTAAATTTTCAGACACAGTCTTCGCTGCAACTTTAACAGGCTCTGACAAGTGGGCTTTCATCGAGTCCAGTATAAGTAGCCCTTTGATTGAAAAAAGCCCCTTTCCTTTTCCGCCAGACTTCGTTCAACAAATCTCGCATTACTATTTCGTTCACCCATCCTTTCTCGTTCGCGCGGATCACAAAGTCATTAGGAAATTCTCCTTTGGGGAGAGTTTTCCTTTTAAAAATCAACAGAGGTTTCAGTTTTTCACCGCTTGCTGTGCAAGACAAGACAGAAGTAAATGACGTTTTCTCGTGACCAGTAGTAACAATACTCACTGTACTTTCGCCAACCTTGTTGACAGTCCTGCTTGGAGGACAGTCGAAAGTCAAAGGTACCTCGTCCATGTTGATCACCTGATCGGTGGAAAACTTGTCCTTTAATTGGTCCCCTACAAACTTCAGGAAAGATTTCTTTACCTCCCAATCAACAGGCAATTTTTGCTCCACGGTTGTGCGGGCCTGAACGGAGAGGTTTTTCCGTTTCAGGAATCGGTAGCACCAGTTGGATCCAGCTTTGAAATCGTCTAATTCCATCTTCGCCGCTATAACTCTGGCTTGTAAACGTATCTTTACGGTTGATATTGGAATGCTCTTACTTCTCTGGGATAAAATCCATTTCTCAAGACTAGTTTCCAGTTGAGGCCAAGCAGCTTTCCCTCTTCTGCGTGCTCTCTTGCTTTTCGGCATCTTTAGTAGAACTTTCTTTTCGGAGCGCCATCGCCGAACACAACGTTCATCAACAGTGAACTCTCTGCCTGCTGCTCTATTTCCGATTTCTTCTGCTTTGGCAATAACATTAAACTTAAAATTCGCATAGTAGCTTTTGTTTCTGCATTTTGAAGCGATTTTTTAAAAATAGTTTCACAGTACGAGGGGGGGAGGAACTATTTTCGCAGAGTGAGAACGACAGCAACGCACATGCGCCGTCGCCTAGTGTGTATGACATCATCGTCATTCTTTTCTAAAATTAGTCAAGAACTTCGCGCATGCACAGTGATAAACGCCGGTTCAAGTAATACGTTAGGCTCAATTTTAATAGAATAGTGCAAGCTGAAAAGATTTTAAAATCCGAAATCGGCGTAAAGACCGCACCAGCGTAAGCGCGCACCAATTTTTGAACTTTTTTTTAATTACGGTACACCAAGTGCATTTCTTTTTAACATTTTTGAATTTTACATTCTTTTGATAATGTGAACCGTTTTAAGTATGCCTAGCAATTTTTAGAAGCATTGGATAGTTTTTCACATTTATATGAATTTTTAAGTTGTGCTCTGTAAAATATGTGGAAAAAGGCCATTTTTATGATTTTTTGTATATTTCCATTTTTATGTTTGAAATGTAATTTCTAAAAATCAAGGCCATCTTTCTTTTACATCTGCTAATTTTTTCAAGTCAATATTGATGAAATTGAATTTTTAAATAAATTTTCAATTCAATGTTCCCAATTGGGAACATTGGACTGTAAAAGGTTAAAATGCATTAGGTTGGCAGTGAATAAAGATTAAAACATGCTGAGGTCTAAGATCTACCCTTCCCCCGACCACGGTACTAGAATATCATTAATTGCTTTCATGAATACCTTGATATTTTGATTATGTTCTGAAAATGAACGAACATTAGCAGAGAAGTATTTGCTGAAACAGATGATGTAAGCAACCGATAAGCTGTAGAATTCCATGTTAAACTATCAATATACACTCATGGACAAAAAAATTAGCGCACCAAGAAGGAGTCGTCAAAATGAAACGAAATTTTACATACGTAATGACTACTTTGATATAAAGTAAATTATAAGAAAATCAAAGAAAAAGGATAATTTATTTCAGAGAAAAAGGCAAAAGAACGGAGGAGTTAATACTCCGTTGGACCCCTCTAGCGCGAATGCACGATGCGATACGATCGGGCATTGAGTCATACAAGTTCTGTATGATGTCTTGAGACATTTCGTTCCATATTTGCTGTAATCTTGCCTCTAGTTCGTTCAAACTCGTGGGATGCCCAACTCGTCGTCTCAAATGATCCCAGATATGCTCGATTGGAGACAAATCTGGGGATCGGGCAGGCCAAGGAAGGGTAGTAACAGTGCGGAAACAGTCTTGTGACACCCTTGCCGTATGAGGCCGAGCATTGTCTTGTTGAAAATAGGCTCCTGGGAGCCGTTGCATGAGTGGTAACACATGTGGTTGCAGGATTTCATGAACATACCGCTGGGCTGTCATGGTGCCACGGAACAATACTAGGGGTGACCGTGTATTGTAGGCAATGGAACCCCATACCATCACACCAGCTGTGGGAGCGGTGTGTCGCTGTACAGCAAAGGCAGGATTGAAGCGTTCACCACGGGCTCTCCACACACGAACACTATTGTCATCACTGCCGAGATTGAATCTGGATTCGTCGCTAAAGACGACCTGGTTCCATTCCGCTGCAGTCCAGTTTCCTCGTGCGCGGCAAAACTCCAAACGGAGGCGTCGATGGGTGGGCGTCAAGGGCAGCACATGTAATGGGCGTCGCGATACCAACTGTCCTTCAGCCAGGCGCCTTCGTATGGTTCGAGAAGACACAGAAGCCCCTAGTGAAGGTGCCACCTGTGCCTGGATGGCGGCCGATGAAGAAGTTGGCTGTACGCGTGCATTTCTTACGATGTGGCGGTCTTCTCGACGACTGGTCTGTCGAGGGCGTCCTGAGCCTGGTCTTCGTGTACATGACATCTCTCGGGTCCATTGGTCCCAACACCTCCTCACAACACAATCAGAGCGGCCTAATTGACGAGCTACTCGCCTAGCTGACCACCCAGCTTCCATCATCCCGACGATTCTCCCCCTCTCAAACTGCGACAACTGCTTATATTGTCTTCGAACACGGCGTAATGGCATGTCTATCTCAGCTCTTCCTTTGTAAATGATTCAGCACACTCAAACAAGCTTTGGTTACCTGTTTCATACTCCATAGAGTACGATGTTCAACGCCCTCTACCGGCTATACATAATGCGCAACCATGCTGCATTTCTAATCATTTGCATATCTCCCCGACATGTACCTTCATTGCAAGTTTCGTTACGATCCCACAATTATTTCTTGGTGCGCTAATTTTTTTGTCCATGAGTGTAGTTATAGGCTGTAATTCACTTTATAATTGAAATTTTGTGACGAGTTAAATTTACCTCTCACTAAAAATTATATAACTCTCTAGAAGTGATTTTAGTTGCTACCGGACAAGTACAAAAATGCATTTTTTAACGAAAGTTTTCAGTACGGTTATGAAAATATGCGTTATAGGAAAATATGCATTATTTAAATTTTGAAGTTTAAAAGTAAAGTCTGACTCAGAATTCCAGAAATTGTTTCATGGCCTCTGTAGTGTAATGCTTGTAGAAGTGCTGTACCCCGTAATCCCCCCTTTCACCAATGAGAGGCATTGGCTGAGGGGGCGTTGAACCCTAGGGGGTGAAGGGATCGTCGGGAGAATTCAGTAGTAGGAGTCGGGGTCTGGTAAGATGCAATAGGCTTGCCCACATCGTGCTCAGAATTTTGGTTGTAATCTTTTGTTAAATTGTCAATAAATGTTTGTGTCGTTTAGACGACTAGTTTTTTCTACCTCATTGTCCCTATGCCAGAGAAAGAACCTCGGTGTAGTGTGAATACACCACATTGTCGCAGTCGCCAGCATTGGCATGTTCAAGGGATGAGGTAGTGTTTATCGTAGGACTGTATCGTAGGACTGTGCTTATCGTAGGAGTGTGTGTAGGTGCAATACCTGAATTAAAGGTACCTGTGACTAGGAAAATACAGATAAGAAGATTCAAATTTTTATAAGTTAATGAACATTTGAAGTTAAGTTAAGAAAATGTTTAAAGCGTTTAAGAAAGAGGACTTTAAACTTCTTTGCGAAGAAATTGGGGCAGAAGTGATCCCCGATGCGAGAATTTCAGATCTTAAAAATAGTATTATTGAATCCGAGGAATACAAGAAAGATCCCGAGTTTGTAAGAGGACGGGCAGAGGATATTTTAGAACAGAGACAATTTAGGGAGGAAAAAGACAAATTAGAAAATGAGAGAAAATATGAACAAGAAAAATTAGAAAATGAGAGAAAACATGAAAAAGAAAAATTAGAAAATGAAAGAAAACACGAATTAGAGTTCTCTAGAATTCGGGCTGAGGGAAGAAATGCAGATGAGACAGAAACCAGAGTAACTTCTGAAGGTGGGACTAGTGTAGAAAGTTTAATCAAAAGTATTCGTACTTTAACATTAGCTCTACCAACGAGACCTGAAAATTGGGGTGTATTTTTTGATTCGTTAGAACGCGCATTCCTAACCAAAAAGGTTTCAGAGGAGTTGAAGGCAGAAATTTTATTAAATTAACTAGGAGAAAAAGCCTCTAATTTATTAGTTTATGTTAAACAGGAAGAATTGAATGATTACGAAAATCTTAAATTAATTGTTCTTCGAGAGTATGAGCCAACGCCTCAAAAGTGTTTAGAAAATTTCCGTAAAGCAAAAAGAAATTCAAATGAAACCCACATTCAATTCGTTTCAAGATTAACGACTTCATTAGAATACTATTGCAAATTAAGAAGAGTAAAGACTTTTGAATCCCTTAAGGAACTGATTATAGCAGATAAACTAATAGAAACGTTAGATCCAGAGACAGCCGCTCATATAAGCATAAGCCAAGCGGAATAATTTTTTTTGCCTTTACAATTAGCCAAAGAATGCGACTTGTATTTTATGTCTAAAGGGAAATCGTTTACGAAATATGAAACTAACTACCAAAAGGGGATGAATGAGGAAAGAAGTGACAAATATATTCCCCCACCATTACGAAATTATGAAGACCGGAGTTACAATTATAGAACGAAACCAATTAAACATTGTTTTGTGTGTTCATCCACCGTACATTTGGCGAAAAGCTGTTCGAAACAACCTCAAGAGTTTACGAGCCAGCAGAATAAAAAACCGAATAGCAAATCAACCGAAGAAAGCGCTATAATAGCGGAAGTTGTCTCCCAATATTTCACTCCTAAACCAGATATTCATGCTTTGAAATATGTAAGCATTTTAATCGGTGGTAAAAAAATTCCCGCTGTATTAGACAGTGCTACACAGATCACCGTGTTGAAAGATAAACATATTCCGCTTAGTAACGAAGCGTCACAGGGTAAAATTGTTTTGATGTCCGCGTTTAACGAAAGAGTAGAGGCGAAGTTACATACTATACAGATTGCACTGGCTGATGAAACCTGCAGCCAGATGACGTATCCAATATCAATAGTAGCGGCCTCCACGGAGAAACTGGCCGCTGAATGCCTGCTACCCCCATATGTGTATGAGCTTCTGAGAACCGAAAACACGATTACGGAGAGGGATACTGAGGCCGATGAAATTTATGGGTGGAAGAGGGTTGAATGTCAAACGGGGAATGGGTCCCAAAAAGAGCAGGGAGAAACATCGGAGGCTATTAACCCCGTCGGGGAAAGTTCGAATGCCGAAGATAAGCTGGATATTTATGTGGTGGAAAGCGAAACCAAGAAAACAGACACAAATAAAGAAGAATATGAAGCGGGGACTCAAAAAGGTGATATGGAGACTCAACTTTCGGAAGCTGCGAAATTGAAATTAGAACAAATTAAATGTGAAACTCTCCAGAAAGTAAGAAAAGATGTAAAATGTGGAAAAGGAAATTTTTTTATGGTTGACGATTTGATTTATCACAAAGATAAGGTCGTAGGAGAAGCTGTTTCGCAGTTAGTGTTGCCAAAGGGGAGACATTTGCAAGTATTAAAATTAGCACACGAATATATATTCGGAAACCATATGGGCTTAAAGAAGACGAGAGAAAGAATCAGATTAAGCTTCTTTTGGCCAAACATGACTCAAGACATTGCAGATTTCATAAAAGCTTGTGAGAACTGTCAGTTAAGAAAACCGGAGAGGGTCAGTGATAAAATTCCTATCTCACCCGTGGTAAGGCCAAATTTGCCGTTTGAGGTAGTCAATGTAGACATAATTGGGCCTATAGAACCACCATCTGATCGAAAGCATAAATATATTCTATGTTTAGAGGACCAGCATTCAAGGTGGCCGGAAGCAGTGCCATTACGGTCTATAACTGCGAAAGCAACGTGTGATGCTTTATTAGACATATTTTCTAGAACAGGAATTCTTAATGTTGTGGCCAGTGATCAGGGCATCAACTTTATATCTCAGTTGACCCAGGAATTTCTTAAACGTTTGGGCTCGCATCCTAGATTTTCCACGCCTGGATACGCAGCTAGTAATGGACTGGTTGAGCGGTATAATCAAGTTATCAAAAACATGATGCCTCACATAATTAGAAGCAACCCATCGAATTGGGATAAGCGTATACCCTTTTTGTTATTTGCCTACAGAGAAGTACCCAACTGCACGACAGGGGTTTCTCCATTTAAATTGATGTATGGAAGAGAAGCCCGTGGTCCGTTAGCAGTATTAAAATCGAGTTGGGCAGGGGAATAACGGAATGGGAAGATACCTATTCCGTTAGGACTAAATAAAACTGTTGCAGAATATTTGCAAGACCTAAAAATTAACTTAGAAAAAGCAGCTGAGCAGCTTCCTTTTCTGCAGCTGACAAACAGAAATCTTACGCAAATTATTTTAATCGACGCACACGGATGAAAGAATTTAGTATTGGGGAACAAGAGTATCTTTTAATTCCTGACTCTGCAAACAAATTATACGCTTAGGTGGACAGGACCAGGCGAGATTATTGAAAGGTGTAATCTACATTCGTATAAAGTAAAACTTGCGGATGGGAAAGTAAGGCATGTACATGTGAACAAAATAAGGCGGTACCATCCCAGAGTTCAAGCTGTAGGTGTAGTATTTGAAAATGAGGAAGAATTTGGAGAAATCCATCCAACACCTAATTCGTCTAATGTAAATATTGAAGATATTTTAAAACAGTTTGAATGCGCACATTTAAGTAAAACCCAGGTTGGAGAATTGTTGACTTTACTGAGTAAACATCATATGTTGTTTACGGGAAATGTGAAAACTGCGAAAGTGGGAGCACATAAAATTCGCTTGAAACCGAACGAAGAAAGGAAGAAACCTTTTGTATATAGAATTCCCGAATCACTAAAGCCGAAGGTAGATGAGCAAGTTAGAAGAGCTCTTAGTCTTAGATTTGATTGAAGAAAGCGATGATGAGATAGCATACCCAGTTGTGTGTGTTAATAAAAAGGATGGAGGAATGCGGTTATGTGTCGATTTTAGAGCCTTGAATATAGCAACGATAACAGATGATTTTCCCATGGAAGAGACAGCCGATTTAATTAATTCTATTGGTAAAGCCAACGTGATTAAACGTTATGATAACGACGTTAGATTAATTAAAAGGATATTGGGCCATTCCGATGGACCCAGAAAGTAAAAAATTGACAGCATTCAAGACCCATAGACGGCAATACAGATTTAAAGTCATGAGTTTCGGATTGAAGAACGCATCTGCGACTTTTCAGAGAGTTATGAATATAGCTCTTTCCTCATACCGAGACTTTGCTAGAGCATATATCGATGACATTGCGATTTTCTCTAAGGACTGGAAAACTCACTTGATACATTTAGATTCTGTGCTTGCTATACTTAGAGAGTTAAATTTTACGGTGAATGTGAAAAAATGTGCTTTCGCTAGACCCGAAATCAAATACTTAGGTCATATAATTGGATCAGGCAAACACAGAACAGATCCGGATAAAGTTAAAGCCATAGAACAATTGCCTAGACCTAAGACAAAGAAAGAACTCCGGAGTGTGCTGGGACTATGAAATTACTACCGTGAGTACATTCCTAACTATGCAGAGTTAGCCTTCCCACTTACGGAATTAACGAAGAAGGTTCCTGACATTATACCTTGGTCAGATGCACACGAGTCTTTCATAAACTGAAGACTGCATTGATGAATGCTCCTTCGCTCTTCACGCCTATTCTTGGAAGACCGTTCATCATCTACTCAGATGCCTCGCAGGTTGGGATAGCGGCTTGTTTAGCGCAGAGGTTTGAAGAAAGAATTTATCCCATTTCTTATGCAAGCCAAAAATTAACCCAAGCCCAACAAAATTGGTCAACGATCGAACGTGAAGCATTTGCGATCGTTTGGAGTCTCAAGAAATTTGAAACGTGGATATTTGGAGCATAGATCGAATTTTATACAGATCATAATCCCTTACCATTTTTAACAAGGTGTGCTCCACAATCCTCCAGGCTGCAGCGCTGGGTTTTTGCACTACAAAAGTATAATATAATTATGAAACATTGTCCAGGGGCAAAGATGCCTAACGCGGATCCCTTATCCCGTTTATTTTGATATCAATAGTTAAAGGACTCTGGAACTAAGTGACTCACAAACTTTAGTGAAGTGCACTATAACTAACTATTGTGTTCCCAAAACATTTCTACGTGTCATTGAAAAATTCTTTTATAATACTAACCTTCTAATTTCTTAGTGTTTTACAGGATCGCTGTAAAGAAATTGTGTGTGATGTCTTCTCTACGTCTGTCGAATTCCCGTATTAGTATGTTATTTTTGTTTACTAGAAAAATTTGTGAGTAAGTGCTGAATCAGTATTTTTCATACTTATAATTAATTTTCTTTTAAGGTGTTATATAAGTGTTTAAGTGGTATTTTATTAATTTGAATGTTAGAAATTAGGTCAAACATTGCTAATTGTCAGATTAGTGTTTGTTGTTTTTGAACCCCCAACACTTATCTTGTGTGGGGGGGGGGTGTAGTGTAATGTTTGTAGAAGTGCTGTACCCCGTGATCCCCCCCCCCCCCCCCTCACCAATCAGAGGCACTGGCTGCGGGGGCATTGAACCCTAGGGGGTGAAGGGATCGTCGGGAGAATTCAGTAATAGGAGTTGGGGTCTGGTAAGATGCAATAGGCTTGCCCACCTCGTGCTCAGAGTTTTGGTTGTAATCTTTTGTTAAATTGTCAATAAATGTTTGTGACGTTTAGACGACTAGTTTTATCTACCTCATTGTCCCTATGCCAGAGAAAGAACCTCGGTGTAGTGTGAATACAGCCTCAAACTTTCCAAATATGTTTAACACAGGATTCTGAAATCTCGCTTTAGAACTATCTACAGGCAGTTAGGGCAAAAGTGAAATGTGAACAAGGTCTTACCATAATATTACAATCTCATGCACTGGTATACACAAAATAGTAGAATATGTCGGATGACATCAAGAAAAAAAATTAGCATATATTTGTAGATTTATCTACCACCCATTAGATTTCCAACATTGAAGTTCATGAATTTTTTTCTGTTTTCTACTCTTTACTTTCAAGTTCTGCTGCAGTCAAAACAAAATTGATGGTGTTTGGAATAACTGCTTTATTGCTACTTTTGGCACTGGACATGACCAAATTAACAACTTGTATTTAAAAGATGGAAACAAATGTCAGCCAGGCTTTCCCTTTTTATTTCATTTTTTAAAACTTTATTCGGATATCGGCTAAATATATAAGAGATGATAAATCGCAAAGAATTCAATCAAATTTTTCTTGCATAAACTTAGAAATCTATTAATTATTCTAGTTTCTTCATTTAACTGGATTTTAAAAGAACATTGTTAGAGTAGTAATTAGATTTCAGGGTAAATACAGAATCTGAAAATTCTCTAATTTCCAGAAATTTTTTTTAAAAAATTGGATTTGTAGACTATTGAAACAAAAATTAAATATGTAAAACACAAATTGAGTGAAAATGTTGATAAGCATACCTTACATTAAAATTATTTTTCATTAATTTTAAAGAGGAATTTTGTTATTTGCTAACTCAGTAGATTTTAGCAATGTATAATAATAAAAATAAAAACAAAAACTAATCAAACAAAGAATAAAAAGAAGAGTTGCAACAGAAATTCAGCTGCAAATCCATTTTTTTGAAGTTTTATAAATTAATTTTATTGTATGGGTTGATGAATTTTAACACTTAATTAAAAAAGTATTACAAATCTTACTGCAACTATGACGTTAAGTTATCGTCTTTCAGAACTTCGGCAATAAACTTCAGCGGTTACATAACGCTTGTTTCCTAAACATAAGAACTTCGTACACATGCGTATCATTCTTTTTAACTTCCCTCATGTTCTTTATACTGTTCCTTAATCTTTGTTATTTTAAGTTAACCGGTCATTGTATGTCGTCATTCATGATCGAATTAATCTGGATTGTTTCCTGTGTTTACGTCACTCTTTTACATTTGCATTTTCCCATTAAATAAAGTGTTTTGCCTTATGTAAAATATCCTTGTTATTTATACTGAGTGGCAGAGCAGTTGCATGCAATGTGTATGCCATGTGCTTTAGCTAGTGCAGCCGTAGGTACGGTTGCTGCTGTAGGATGTTAGCTTGTTTTATTTTATAATGTCTTATCTTATTTTTGTAATAAACCGTCGAATATTTTTTAAAATTCAGTCTGCTTATTTATGGAGTTTTTCTTCAACGGTGAAACATACGGCACTCTTCATTTCTGAAGTTATTTTTCCGAGGTAATAAAGATTCAAAAGCACATCTGAATAAATATAATTATGAGAAGGAATATGGCAAGCTATCTCTGCATATATAAATAAAGGGACTGCATGCTTAGGGTTCTATGCTCTAATTTCTGGGACATTTTCTAATTTGACAATACAGAATATATAATAATTTTGATATTTTACTTTCTTTAATATCAACTCAATACTTCAATAAAACAATAAGGGAAACATTTACAATCCTCTTATCTCAAGCTCATTAGAGCAAATGTAGAGATGATAGCTTCACAAAAGCTCCTTCATAGATGAATTAAATCTGTTTTTTTTCTTTAAATTTATTTATTTTTTTTCTCTGGATATGGGGGGGGGGGGGATGTTCCTATTCACATCCAAGATTGAAAAGCTAAATAAATTTATATGCTCCCTGCGTGTGCATAAAGTATTACTGCCATTTTTTTTTAATAGTCCAGAATAACAGTGGTAGTTAGTCTGCATATTTAACAGCTTGAAAATTTTATCTACAGTTGATATTCAATGTGGTGTTTACAAGAAGAATCTTTTGGTTTCTTACACCCAGAAACTGTTTAGAAGTTTTATTATTTTTCTCCAACCTTTGATAGCATAGTTTTTCAGTTTGTTCATAGCACAGGTCTAGATTAAAAAAAAAATTAATGGAAACAAATATTCAATAATGGTATTAAGATTTTGTTAATCCCAATACAAGTCCCCCCCCCCCCAAAGAAAAACAAAGGTAGTAAATTTGAATACATATATTTCCTGATTATGAACTTTTCTATTTTTTTGTTATTTATGATACCCACATGTTCTGACACCTAAGCTTCCAGAGGAACAGATCTACTTAGCATCTTTGTCAAAATGTTAGTTCATTAAGACTGGTAACAGTTGCAAGAGGAGCTCCAGAGGTAAAGGAATTAGACATTTTAATTCTTCTAAAGTATTTTACACGTTTCACATTTCCACATGAGTCACTATGTGCATATTAAGGAAAAAAAAAAATGGTTTTGAGAAAACATAAAGGGAGTCCTTAAAAACTCAATAATTAAAAAAAAGTGTGTAAATTAACATATATAGTATGTCAGTGTGACCACTAGGAAACCGAGGATATTCCCTATTGCCATGAGTCGCATCTTGCTAAGGATTGCATCCCAGGATAAAGACTTTGAATGGGATACCACCATGATAAATATCAATTTTGCTCTGTTTTGGTAGCATTGGGTGGTTTCTTGTTAGAAGCACAAAATTACTATTTCTAGAGACCTATTATTGTGACCTATATAGTCAACAAAATTTAATGCAACTAGAAATGGCAATAATCTTCAGAAATTTCAATTTCCATGATTCTTCCAAGTTCTGTCCCCATCCTGCATTTCATTAAATTCTCAAAGATGTTAGTAAACTTTTAGCATTTATGTTTTGATGCTGATACAAGGAACTGAATAACTACAATGAAAGAAGGAAAGCTTTTTAAAAAGTCCACAAAATTTTATTCCCAGATCTCAGTAACAAATGAGCCTCATGGCAAGTCGTATTTTACAATCTTTAAGAGTTAACAGAATCAATATCCTGAGGTCAGGACAATTCAACCTTATGCTGACAGTTCGGTTACAGAATTCATGTCAAATGAAATATAGAAACAGGCACTGATTGTTTGTTTACAAAAAATTTCTATATGCTAAGAAATGAAAAAAACTCTTCTCACTTGTATAAATAATTACATCAGTATCAAGCCACTGAGTAATAACCAACTTCATTTAAAAAACTGCATTTAAGGATTATGCATAACAAGTGGATATTAAGTATATAAAGCCAATATATAGTCCAACTTTAAATTTTTGAGAGAAGGGAGGGATATTTAGAAAGCTAAAAGTAAAGGGAAATTTCACCCATTGAGCATAGGAAAAAGGAGAATTTGATGGATAAAAAAAAAACAGAAATACTGCTTAGATCAATCTTAGGTGTATTACTGAAAGCATGAGTTAATGAGTAACTGACAATGGTCCTCCAAATAAATAATAAAAAAAAACCTATATTCATCAATTTAGAATTTTGATAAATAATTATTAAAAGGATGGTGCTGGTAAAAAGTTTCAACTGGAGGGAAAACTGAAAGTAAATTTATATAAATTTCTGATTAAGTTAAGAAATTAAAAAAATGAATCAATTAAAACACTTCTGGTTAAAGAAACTTGTAAACTTAATCCTCTTAAGTCTCATAAGGCTATACCAGTATTAACCACAGATAAGACAACCTCTTAAAAGAAAATAAAAATAAAAAAGCAAAAAATTAAGGAATGAAATGTTTACACATAGCACCTCAACCATAAATAGGTTTCAAATATGGAATGCCAATTCAAGTAACATATTACTTTACATAATTTACAGCACAGTTGCATAGTGTTGCCTTTTATCTCATACAGTACAATCAACCAGTTATAAATGCAGCTGATACAGCTCAGTACTTAAAACGGCACCCCAACAAAATTTTTTATTTTGAATTTAATTTTTATTGCAAACTTTCAGGATATAGATAAGTCTTTATATATTGGATACAAAACATGGAAGCATAAAAGAATATAGATGCAAAACTAAGTTCTCATTTTGCAGCTGGAGGATACTGTTTTTATGTCACATTTTAAAAAATTCATTCCATAACCCTAAGAACCTTTCCAATTGCGATTGTCCTACCTGAAAAACAAAACAAAAAATTAGAAACATAATAAAAAAGTTGAAAAGCAAAGGATAAACTTGTGTACATCACATATCCATAAAACACTAAAATTTAGTGTTAATGTACATCTAGTAAATATGTCACTCAGCTTATGTCTTTATACAACAGCTTCATTAAAGAGTCCAAATCACACCACATCAACTTCTCCAAAAATAATTGCTAATAATTCTAGGCACACTTAAGCAACAAGAATACCACTGGCATTCCCACAAACTAGCCAAATTAAAAAGAGCAACAAGTTTTCATTAACACATAGCTGAAGTTCCCAATAATGCAGTGTGGTCACATTTGTGAGGAGATGGTTGCCTGTTTGCCATGTGTCAAATTGGCTACAAATAAAAAGGACTCCATTATCATAACTTTAGATCTAATCAATTTATAAATCAACTTATCAACAATCAGATTATAGTAGAAAAAGGTGGCCTAAACAGACTTCAAATTATTTGCTGTGTCATTCTTTCTTAGGTCACCACTGAATTTTTTCAAACAATTTTATAAATTCTCTAAACATTGGTAAGATTTTCACAGCTTATTCAAGTAATTCAGTATGGATCAAATTCATCATGAAATGCAAATACTTTCATATTTAAATGCCAGCATAAATATTCAATCTGACAATGGGTTTATCTATATTAATACAAGGAATGTGTGTGTGTGGTCTTCAGACACACTTACAGTCATGAACTTCTGCACATAGGTAGTGCAGACGATGAGTACGTGCACCCCAAAGCCCGAATTTTAAATTTTCTGGGGGAGGGGGCTCACCGGGGGTTGCAACATTTGCAAGCAGAAGAATTTTTCTTCTGCTTACGACTGTTTGCAGGACATGGGATGCGTAACCACAATATTTAAATACCTTTATTAGTTGTTTTTTAGTGTTTCCATTCTCTGACAATGATTGCTGAAGGCAGCGGGTCCCTAAACCGACCGGCTAGACGGACGAAGCCCAGCTAGTTCTTTATTAAACTCAAATATGAAACTCTGGTGCAGAAGTACAATTTTTAAAACAAAAGTTGTTCCACCCAAACTAGAGACTTTCATAGCCATGGGTAGCAAAGGTTGAAACAAAAACTAACAGTGCAAAATGTGAGCAAGACCTGTTTGCCATTCTATGTAATTAATAAACAAATTATCTAGTTTGTTTCCCCCCATATCTGTCTCAAACTCCATCTTTTTTTCTTAGTGATAATGGACCCCACTAATACAAATTGGCGGTAAAATATTCAGTTTTTGTACACAAGAATATAAATACAGAATTGTGAGCTATAATGCACCCACCTCCTCATACACACAATCTTATATTCATGGCTCGTTGGTCAAATTCAAGACTATCATGACCATTACACACAGTTTTATTTATTGTTTTTAGTGTCTATGAATAGTGCAAATGCACTATTCATAATCATCATGCATGCACCATAATCCGCAAATCATGAACAGAGTCAAGTAACCAGACCGGATCACTTGACCCTCTACTTCCAGACGTATTGTTTGGGAACTTTGAGGACATTGCAGCTATGACAGATTTTTTCTGTGCACCAGCCACCATTAGTGTACATGTCAGCAGTTTTTCGGCAACAGGTATCGAATCAGCAACTTGCAGATCACTGGCTCGACGCCTTTGCTGACCCCCCCTTTTATTATACCTACATTATAAAATGAACCCACCTAAAATTTACTAAACTTAATTATCAATATATTTTAATAAATATGTTCAGCAAAAGTACATTTTAGACCAGAAGTTTAAAATTGAAACAAAAATCTGTAATTAAAATAAAAATTCTTACAAATTTTAACATAAATCCTAAGCTTTCCCTTCACAATTCACACATATATGCACACTAATCTTTAAATGATGAAAGCTAAATAATTGTGAAGGTGCACAATATAGGTGATTTGGATCAACATATTCAAAAAGTTAGTTTTGCAAGCAAAAGTTTAATACATACAGATGCTTTTACATACCTTCATCTCGTAGTGTGAAACGGCCCATTTGTGGAAAATCTTTAAATGGTTCAAGGCAAATAACACCAGCACATTCTAGCCTCATTATAGCAATTTGATCTTGTTTAACAAACCTTGGACGTGTCTTACCCTTTTCTCCTGTCTTCTTGTCAACAAGACATATAAGAGCCTAAATAAAAGCATAAAAAGTTAAGGAATTAAATAGCATTTGCTATGTGGAATCACCCAAATTAAAATCTTATGAGACTAAAAGTTAAAACCACTTTGGAAGCCCCATATTATTTGAATAAATACAAAATTTAGATTGGATCATATGTGATAGAGGATATTTTAGATACAGGTTAGACTATGTAGACTCAAGAAACTCAACAATGAGGTAAATTTCTAGAAAGATTAGTGAATACCATGATTTCCAGCGTAGATGAGTGGGGAGATAAACAGATCATGCAAAAATGTGTTTGGTCCTCCAGAGGTAAGAGCAAGAGAAGATGGAACCTTTTTTTCTTCTCCAGGACATTATTTGAGCAGATATGCCGTTAGTCAAAATATTGTAGATTTTTTCTATTTGCTAAATATAATCAGATAGGTCCATATAATTTCCAATGAATATACTTAAATTAAAAAAAAGAAAAAAAGTTTAATTAGAAAACAATTATTTCCAATTAAACTTTTAGTGCTTAATACCTTCTTGGAAAGTAAAGATTTCCAAGAAGCAATGTTAGAAAGGCTGTACTGGTTAACCAGCTAACAGATGGACAAATATCTGTCAAGCTCTTTAATTGTTTTAACATTTGAAAAGCAATAAAATCATAGAATTGTGCAGTGTTTGTGCTCATAGAGCAGATTTTTCCCCCCTCCAACTTTTCTGTTTTCATATTTGGTATAAAATTGACGTAGATGAGGAGAAAAAAAAAATCCTTAAAGGTTAAAATAATTACATTTCACTTAGACTTCCCTTTGTTGTTGTTTCTTTCTTTCTAAAATGAGATTTGATAAACTACATGACCTACAATTTTACATTTATGCTGAATCACATGCATTCTAAAGAAAATGAAAAAAGAATTAATGATAAAGTACATACTGATTTATATTTCAAAATGAAAAACAATTCATCTAAATCTAAGCATAAAAGCACAACATCTACCAAAATTAAGGAGAGTCATTAAGGAGCAACTGCAAAAGATTTGAGAAATTTTCAGGAGAAAACCACAATCCAACAGTGTTAAATTACCACTAATCAGAGACCAACTCCAATGACCACTCAACATGCCTTTCTCACACATTACACAGTATCAGGTACGGAAGCTGAAAGCCTGTTTGAAAGTCTTTGCCATCTGTTACTAACAAGATCAAATGTCTACAGTTAGCACAGGATCTCAAGGTAAATTAATCAAAAAGGCTAATATGGTCTGATGATTTTCATTTCCAACTACACCATGCTGATATGGAAAAAAAAAAAACAGCACAAAAGCATGGACCCTAAGTGCATAGCCACAACACTGCAAGCTGGGGGAGGCAATATTACAGTTTGAGGGATGATTTTTTGGCAGTTTGTACCCTTATTTACTCCCATGGAGGTGAATTTTAATAACAGAAGGTATTTAAATATTGTTACTGATCAAGTAAAACCAGTGGTGTTAATGTTTTACCCCACTGGATGAAACTAGCACTCTAACTTTGGAGCTCTTCAATCCCACTAGTTTTAAGAACATGGCACACTTCATCTTGTTTAGTTTGCCTCCACAACCACAAAATTTAAAATGTGGGATGAGGTTGAAAGGAACATCAGGTTGCTGGATCCAGAACCATCGAATCTTAGAGAACTGGAAAGTGGAGTTCATTGGATATGGTCTCAGTTTCCTAAAGCCACCTACCAAAATCTCAAAGAGTCTATGCCAAATCGAATTACAGCACTATAGATAGTAAGAGGTGGCTTAACAATGTACTGAGTATGTGCTCATCGTAAATTGGATACTCAGTATAGCATACTAAGAGCAACTTAAATATGTTGTAACTATTTGTACAATTTTTTTCAAATAGTACATTTTCTGATCCTTATATTTCAACCAATTCATTAAAAAAGTCTGGAGGGGAAAATTGAGAAAATTTTATGAAAACTTACGCAAAACTAAGGACTATGAAGGAACTTGAACCATCAGTTATTCTCTAAACCAAAAATCGCAATAAACAACAAAAATTGTAATAAAAATATCAGTTGCAGTTCAGCAATTCCAACTCTGTAGCAAGAATATGTACAATGTTTATCTTTTAACTTACACAATTGTACGAATAATGTTTTCATTTTTAATGAGTCAACATTTTAAACTCTCAAAGTTTATAACGAAAGAGAAACATACTTTAACTGAAACTTCTTCAATAGCAGCATGAATATGTAGAACCGCACTGTAACCTGGACAGATTATGGATTTATGTTCAAGAATAACAACCTGAAAAAAAGTTAAAATTTTCTAGAGGTGAAAAATATATATATACATTTAAGATTACAAACATTTTTGCATGTTTCAAAGAATAAAGAGTCACAAACCCAGAAATACTTTTCAGTATATATAATAGCATGGTGAGAAAAGAATACCTTTAATGTTGAAAATTTAAACTCATAAACAAAAGAGTAAACTTGAAATTTCACAGAGAACATTTGACATTCTGATGCAATCCATGAGAAGAAAAAAAAAGGGGGAAAAAACATTTACCTGAGCATCAAAAACTTTACCAGTCCGACACGGTGTGTTAAAATCACATAATACAAAGCCAGATGACACTTCCTGCAAAATATATACATACATTAATTATAACAGATAAATAAGCTCACTTATATAAACTAATAATTTATTCAACAATTTCAACTTTAAAGGCATTTTATGAGAGGGAAATATTATAATACATACCTCTTCTTCAACACCTTTTAATTTAATTTTAACATTTTCTCCTGACATTACTGATACTACTTCATCTTCATCTGACCATAACTGCAGAACCTCAACAGCTTTCTGCAAAACAAAAATTTATCAATACATACATTTTACAGGCTTTAAAAACTCAAATTGAAAGCATACAGAATCAGAAAAGAAATTTTATTGCAATTAGTTCTCTCTAAAGATGAATGTTTTATCTGGAAGTTTTCTGCAGAATGAATTCTACTCTTGTGCATAAAATTTCATTGATATTTAAATAATTATAAAGGACATCATTCATTGTAATATTTATCTGATGTTCATGTGTGTAACCATACACACAGAGCCCCCCCCCCAAAACAAAAATATGAGGAAATGCTCACAACCACCATATAGAACCTTTTGCACTACCTTCAAGCATTCAAAAATCAACAGAACTTAAATTTAAATGTAAGTTTTCCAAAATACTAAAAGAACTTAACTAGTACTTAAATACTAAAAGAAATAACTAGTAAATCATGCTTAAAGATCCTATGAATAAAAGCAAGCCACTTTTCCTGAAAATCAGCAAGACTTAAAGAATCAACAATTATTTAATAGAAAGGGTCAAACAGTCTTAGAAAAATATGGAAGATACTTTGAACCACTATTCTGAAACTAGCATAAACAGTTCTTGATAAAACAAAATAGCAATGCATTTTTTCCAATCCATACTTGGAATGTATTACTTCGAACATATAGTAAAAATGAAGGAAAGGCACCATCATTGACATATGGGTAGACATATGTAAATTTCATATAAAAACATTGAAATTTTGCATAAAAAAATACAATATATAAAATTTTGCATTTATTAAAAATAAATAAAAAATAATATATATATATATAAATTCAAAAATTTCCCATCTATCTATATATATAAAATAGTTCCATAACTGACTGACTGACAGTTAATGCACAGATCAAACCGCTGGACCTAAAGGACTGAAGTTTTCCATGGCGATTCTTCTTATGGTGTAGGGGTGCACTAAGAAAGATTTTCGTAAAATTCTTCTTAGATTTTTTAAAATTAAATTTTTAAGCAGTTTTTGTAGCCTTTTTTCAGTTTGCATTTAAAATAATAATTTGAAGGTTATAAAATTTATATCACGAGAAAGATCATAAAAACTCCTTTAAAATGAAATCTTATTCAAATCTTTACCTCCATTTTCTGATTTCTGGTGAATAAAGATTAATCTTTAGAATTTAATTTATTAAATGCTGATCACGTGATTTCTTTTACTGGTACTTTAAATAAATTTATTGTCATGTGCATAACAACATAATAGACAAAAAAAGAAAAAATCTTGCTAATGCGGCAGACAATTGGAGATATCCAAAAAAATATTAAAATACAGTAAAAGATATGTTACTCAAACTGTACTATATTCTTTAGTATGTCCTATTAGATTTAATTTGAATATTTTCTTCTACATTATTTTGTCTATAAAAATATCCGTTATGATTTTTTAAATAAATATATATATATATTTTATTTTTTTTACATCCATTGTATACATTGATCATCATATTTATTATATATCTATATATATATATATATGTGATGCTAGAAGCATGAACTATATTTAATTATATTAATTAGTGTTAAACGGTAATTTTCTATTAAAGTCCTAGTGTGTTTTCCAATTCAGGAAGTAGATTTTTTTCGCGGCGGAGAGTTCAGGGTCATCTAATTGCTCGCATGTACTGCATGACGCAATCGTCGAATGTTTGAGAGAAGGGGCTTGGGATGAACGCCCACGCTTTTGCATAACGTGCAGAAAAGAACAAAGCATGGAGTTCAGGGATATCTTTTATAGAGACAGGACACGAATTTTCCGGCTGGAGTGGTTGAGTCGAATTTGGCGGACCGGACTGGTTAATTAATATTTTAATAAATGCCACAGCATCGATATGGAGTTCCTGTAATCTCTGAGTCTTCATTTTTATATATTTCTCCCGCACAGTGGACTTATCTACAATTACTCTGCAGCTGCGTCGCAGCCGTGACATATTTTTTGGCATTAATTGCATACATTGACCATTGTATTTAATTTGAATGTACTCTGTAGTGAAGAGCAGGTTTTCAGCTTGTTAAAAATATATTACAATTTTATTTACTTGGATACGTTAGTATCAAAATTCTTAGTTAAAAGCTAACACTGTAGTAGTCTTTGCATTATGTTTCTTAAGTCTTTGCCTTCTGTCATTAATAACTATGTTGTATATACTAAAATATCTCAGCATTTACTCTGTTAATGGGATTATAGAGGCTTTGTATAGCTGCCTTTGCAAAGTTAAGGTAGCAGCATTTCGTTGCAATTAAAATCTGTATAATATCAACAGGAGACTCTTAGTTGACTATTGTGAGTAGCTGAAATACCCTTTGGCACTCAAGTGATGTTCTTAAATCTACTAAATTGTTCCATAAAACTTTATGGTTGATTTTTACAGTTAGATTTTTAGGTTCAACTCTGGTAAGGACAAACTGTCCAGGTGAAATTTGGAGCAAATCAGAGGGAGAGTAAGATCCAGTTAAAGACCATGGATGGTCTTTCTTAAGCAATTATATTAATTATTACCTAATTTCACTTATAAAAGGCCGTTCATCATCGAGTTTTTGCCAAAAAGTAGTAAAAAATTTGTTTCGCATTCACTCACTCATAGCGGCAAATTTCATAAATGCGAAAATTACATATCCTTACATATGGGGTATTCATATGCATGTTTGAATCTCTTATACTTGTCTAAATAGTGTTTAAAGTTACACAGTTGGCAACACGAAGAGGGGAAAAAAAAAGGAAAGGAAACAGGAGTTTAGATGTAAACATATACTTTCTAAAACAAAAGTTACTTAAAATTACAACAGGAGTTATCTGTAAAATTTCAGGAATGTCAAAACAATGCAAGTCTTGACATTCATGAGTATCATTGAGTACTACCAAGCTAATCCAACACAAAACAACTTTCTGTATGTAATAGGATATAAAATTATTCAAAAGATATACAAATGAGACAGCTTAATTAAATCATTTTCCACTAACTAGAATTCCAGAACAAATTTTTCAGCAGAAAGATAACGAAATACTCAAGAAATATTACAGTGACTATAAATACACCACAGTTTAAAATGCTGAAGCATAAAGGCTCACTAAACTTAACTAAGATTTATAAGTTACCAAAATGGAAAACTTACTCTGTTTGGCATTAAAAGTAACTGTTGTCCTCTCTTAGCATTTCCTGCTTCTACTTTTCCTAGTACAACTGTACCCATGTCCTAGCATGAGAAGAAAAAAATATATGTATAAAATTTTAATTGCTATGAAATTCAGGTTATTTTTCACACACATAACAAAAAGATGGAAATAAAAGTAACATTTTGAATTTACTGACCTTGTATTTGTCAACAACAGGCATTATAAATGGACCTTCTGTAGGCCTTTTTAAAGAAGGTAAAGTATCAATATATTCTAAAAATGCAGGTCCCCTATAAAATGGAAATAAATCCTTTATAAAAGAAAACATACAACATTTACACACATAAAATGCTTATGATGTCATTTTATACTCCTAATTGTAAAACTGTTATGATGATACATTGCCTCAGAAGGACTTTTTACTTCAGTCATTTTTTTTTATGATTATCTATAAATAAAGCTTTAACTTAAAATACATATAAGATAATCCAATATTAGAAAAAGGTCCTATATCATATTTGCAGGAAGAAAAAGTCAGTTTGTAAAATTATTTTCATGCACTTGGCAAGACAAACAATTACATAAGGCTGACAAATCAAAATTTAATTTTTACATATGAAAATAAGATAACTAATTACAGTATTGCTCATATAAATATATTTTTGCACTTGTTTCACTGAATATCCTGTAAACAAACGATATACATTTTTTTTAAAAATCTCAAAGGGGTTAGAGAATGATTAAAAATCAGGGTTAGTGCTTGGTTCAATTGTGGTGTAAACTGTTCCCCTCTCAAAAATTTAAATTAAAAAATCAGCAACACTTACAGATTCTAATACCCATAATTACTAAAATTAGCTGTAAACTAGTCATCGGTTCACAAAGCGCCTGTAGATGTTTTGTTGCTTACTTTTTGCATTTTATCCCTTATCTTTTAATTACAACAATAAATAAATGACTGGTTCTTCACAATGAATTATAAGCAATCATCATTTTCTAAAAACTTTTATTTTAGCTAGTGAAAATTGAGAACCACATGTTTGGCCTCTATTTTTTCCACCACATCAGGTAATTTCTAGGGATTATTTATATATTAATTAACCATCTGGTACAATATGAAAAGATTAATGTAACTTTTCTGTATTATTTTGAAGTATTTTACTATAACAAATCATTAATTTTCATATTTAATTTTTAGTAATACACTACACAAATAACATTATGTAACACTTTGTAATTTCTTAAAACTTGAAAGGAAATTTTTATGGCACATATTTTAGTATCATATTTTATTTTACAATTGACACAAGAGGAAGAAAAATCAGATAATTTTTACTTAAAATAATATAGATGCAAGCTTTTAGGGCTGGTTTAAGATCTAGAAGCACAGTAAAAATTCTTTCATTAGGCCCAGTGTCAACTTTTGCTCCTCTCTTATGTTATTTCCACATAACGCAATAAAATTTTGTCAAACCTTCCTCTCCTTTTTGAAATACATAAATTTCAAGACATTTCTTTAGAAGTGAAGGAATGGTAAAAATAATCAAATATTTATCCCTCTAAATATTTTTAAATTCAAAATTTCAACATTATTTATGAAAACATGCAATTGTGTTTCATCTTTATGAACTATACAATTTAGATGAGTACAAGGTAAGAATCAGTATACTTTGGTAAAATTTATTTTACCACTTTCTATTACTTTAAGAAATTTCTAAACCACCAAAATTTTAAGGAATTGTATCTTAAAAAAATATTAAATTGCCCTACAAATCTAATTGTTACAATTTGCCCAGTGATGAGTACTGAGTTTCTAGGACCCATATAAGAACCCTTGAAATATAGATAGACATAACAGACAAGAAACTATAATTTTCGTTCATATTTTGTTCAGACTTCATAAAATTTCTGCATGCAAATCCAGGTTTAATTTTTAGCCCTATTTTACATGCTTTGCTTTTACAGCTAAGAGCCATATAAATCCATTAAAATAATTTTCAGAAATTATACACTGCTAATAAAATGCAAAAATTTTCTGCAGGCATTTTTGAAATATCTCATGCAAACAATCAAGTTCCCCACCCTTTCCCATTAAGGGAAAAAAAATAAAAAGCATACTATTTTTCCTGTAATAAAACTGGAAAAAAACAAACATGCATTCATCTACTCATGAAGAAAGATAATGTTAATCATTTTAAATCCATTTTCTGAGAAAAAAACTTTCATTAACACTATATTAATCAACTAACTTTTAAAGTTTAGCAAAAGAAAAATTATTGAACCAACGTAGACACATAGTATAATATCTTTCACGTTCTATTCATATTTGATGCAATTGAAAGCACTGCAAAAATTAATTTTTTAAAAAAACTTGATAGAAAGCATATTTTTTAATTTTCTGTAACAATTTTATAAACTGTTTTCCATATTTCATAAAAAAATAAAGTAAAACAATTATATTTTGAAAAACAATTTGCTTCAAGTGTGACAGTTTTGAAGCATTTATTTAACCCTCTACAAATGGAGCCATCCCTAACTGGAGGCAATTTTTTCCTACAAAATCCACCTTCAGACATTATCCTGTTTTCCCTGAAGGCAAGTGAAATATTAGGTATACTTTTCAGTATATACCATGTCCTGATTACAGCACACACTAAACATACATTTAAACATATGTTCTTTAGTTTGTTTTGTTTTTAATTTTTCATTACTATTACTACAATTCAAATAAAATATAACAACTGACATCAAATGCTTTAGGTGAAATAACTCAAAAATACACCCAAAATAAAACAAAACTAAAACATACCTATACCAAGGGCATACACTTTCCTCAGGAACATATTTTAAGAAAGCTCCTGTAAGTCCTGAACATGGCATAAATGCCACATCTACTTTAGGATTAAAACCACATTTTTTTAAATAAGGTATAAGCTTCTCTTTACATTCATTATACCTGAAATGAAATGAAATTGATAATTACCAAAACTGTCCATAAATTATATATATAAACTTCACTTCTGAAATTGTAACCTATGACCTATTGATTTGCTTCTAAAGCCAGAAACAGGTTATTTGACAGAGCACAAATGATACTCACATTGCTACATCTTTCTTATATATATATATATATATATATATATATATATATATATATATATATATATATATATATATATTATATATATATATATATATATATTCATTCCTATAAATAAATTTAAATTAAAGTAAGATTAAATTTTTTTCCCAGTCAAAATAAGTATGAACAAATACAGAGTTTGATTATTTTTACCTGTCTTCAGACCATTCCACAGTAGGATCATCCATTTTATTTACCAAAATTACTAAATGTTTGACTCCAGCTGTTTTTGCTAACATAGCATGCTCTCTCGTTTGACCACCTCTTTCAAATCCTGTTTCAAATTCTCCTTTTCTTGCAGAAATGACCTAGGAGCAAAAACATTAAAATATTAGATTACCCGAAAAGTAACATTCAAAAAGACAAATCGATGTTTTGGACATACAACTAAAATTCTTGGAATGGATGTTTAATAGTATATCCCTTGCTATTGTGAAACATATGCAGTGGCTTGCATGTTTATGTACATACTTAAACATGAACTACTACATTTTTAAAAATTAAGTTATTAACTGCTCCGTTTCCAGTATAGCAATGCACTGTGAGAAAGAGCCATAGCTCAAATTAGTGATTTCATGTTCAATCTTACAACTTGGGTTTTGCAGATTCCTGTGCTGATTGAGCCTAACTGACGATCATGAGTCAATACAGTGACTGTTGTATAATATAATTTCTCTTATGAAACTGTATCTACACTGCTAAAAAAGATTAGGGGAGCAAGCAAAGAAGTTAAGAAAACCGTGTGAGACAGCCACATATTGGCATAAAATGGATAGCACACGCGTATCAATGCAGAAAAAAAGACTTAAAAAAATTTGTAATTAAGCTTTAATTCTTTGAAAATATAGAAAAAACATGAAAAGATGATTTAGGGCAACAATTTGGTTATATGTAAACAATAAAAAAAGGTATTGTTTAGAAATGATGCAAGATTTTAAAAATGGCGTGTGGTTTCCTCAAACAGCTAAGACTGCTGCACACCTGTTTTCCATGGATGTGATGATGTTATCGATAAGACTTTGGGGAATACTGTTCCACTCCTCAAGAAGTGCAATCTCTAAGTCTCAGAGAGTAAAAGGAGGCCTTGGTCTCGCAGCAACGGGTCGTCCGAGCATGTCCCAAACATGCTCGATTGGATTCAGGTCAGGAGAGCACGCTGGCCATTCCATACCCTGTATTGTTTCAGCTTCAAGCATGTTCTCCACAAGACGAGCTGTATGCAGTCTGGCATTACCATACTGGAAAACAAAGGAATCTCCAATGGCTGCAGCGTAAGGTATACATGAGGTCTCAGTATCTCGTCTGCATACCTTCGGGCCTTCAAAGTACCATACCGAATGATATGCAGGACCGTACGTCCACCTATGCTGATTCCACCCCATACCATAAAACCAGCTTGTCTGTATTGTGACCTTTCACGAACGAATGTGGGGTTATTTTGAGTGCCCCTTTCCCTCCATACCAAAACACGTCGGGTATCACACTCCAGACTTGAATCGGGACTCGTCTGTACAACAGTACTTGGCTCCAATCATGTTGCCTCCCAATCCGCAATTTCAGCAGCCCATCTTCATTCGGGACTCCCGGTGGCGTGAGGTCAACAGAATGCAGACAATTGGCCTCGTGCATAGAAGACCCTCCCTTATGAAGCCTATTACGTTACTGTTTGTGGGACACCCTTCGTCCTGTTGCCAAGAAGCAACTGTCTTTGCAGCCGAGTAGCATTGTCTGTTCTGTTTCGTACGAGTTGTTAACAGTATATACCGGTCATCAGTTGCTGTAGTGGTGCGTGGCCGGACATTGCCCTGGTTGGAATCTAACATTCACTGTTTCTGGAACGATTCCACAGCCTTGCAATGACACTTCTAGCGGACTCCAACAGCATCCGCGACACTACGTTGTGTTTGCCAGATTCAGTCTGCATATAATACGCCATTCCATGGATCGGTAAATCACGTTGTTGAGAATTTTCAAGTCACCTTTTCTCAAAAAGAATAACTGAGCAATCGAATTTCACAGTTAAGGCAGTGATAAACAGACATTCTGCAACATCTGATTCCGCCCATATGTCCTTTTTTGGTTTTTGACGTCATGAACTTTGATTTGGTATATGAAGTTTTCTTCTGTTTCCTGCTAGGCTCTAAATTATGGATGATTTATTTTATTGTACTTATCTGTGTAAGTATTTGCGTAATTTTGTTAAAACCATGTGCTCCCCTAATTGTTATGAGCAGTGTATATCAAATCTGATTAAAATCCATTCGTTTTCCAGAAATTCAAAATCCAGAGAATTTGCACCTTTAATTGAACACCAGTGTCTTAAACACAAAATTGGAATACTGCTTACTGATTGATAAATCAATTTTTTTCACTTTATTTCAACTACAGTTGAATCAGGTTAATTGGACTAGCGGTTAATCGGACCAAATCCTAAAGAATGGAAATAAATCCTATTGCATAAGCCTAATAGAGCACGTTCATGTAACTGGACCAGCCAGTTATTAGGACAAAAATGATCGCATCCCGATTTGGTCCTATTAACCGGAATCGACTGCATATAATTATTTCTAGAGATCACAACTGTATACTTACACTTTTAACAGTTGAGGTTTAACTATAAATAAATTTTCAGGTAAATTTCTGTTAGTCCATTTTATGAATTCCCAACACTTATAAAAAGTATGCACTAGTGTATAAGAGTATTTAAAAGCACCAAAAAATCTGGCAAAGCCCTGTCAGAAAACTTAAACCTTCACAATCTCTAACAGTATTTATGATGTTTAGTTTTTGTTTTAAAAATTTTCTTTAGGTGTTTAGTTTTGAACACAAATGTTTGATGAAAATGGTTTCATAACAATGATTTACACTGCACTGTATCCATACTAAATATTAACTGGACACAAAATATATGCTTTATTTGAAGTTCGATTTTTGCAACTTTTAACTTACCAAGACAGCTAAGTCAGCTTGGCAAGCCCCTCCAATCATATTTGGTACAAAACTTCTATGACCTGGAGCATCTAAGAGTGTGAAATGTTTATTTTCAGTCTCAAAAAAAGCTCTACCAACTTCAACAGTTTTACCTTTGTCACGTTCTTCCTAGAAAAACAAAAACATTCTTTGTGAACTGGAACTGTTATTTCTCTTGCAAATGCTTTTAATGCAAAACAAATGCTGAAATCATATTTGAAACAAACAATAATTATAATTACAAACAGTACAGTTAGCTTTTGCTACACAAGGGATAAACTGAGTTGAGGCTAAAGTTTAAAGGCTATTCTAAGGTTTAACTGATTAAAGTTAAGCTGATTACAAGGTTACGAACTGACTAACTTGTGCATCCTACTCATTTAAATACTGCATATTAATAACTCAAAGGGTCTAAAATATCCAAATTCTCTTTTATAATGCCTAATATTCACAGAATTCATTCAACTGATAAAGCACAATTTTAATCTGAAAATTTAACACTGAAAACTAAATACATAAATTACATTACTATTACAGCTGTTGTGTTTTCTAAAGACCCAATCTTGAATTCTACACAAGTATCAGTTACATGTATATAGAGTATTAAGGTATATATATACCTGATTTGTGTCGAGTGCCCATGAGAGATACCAGGACTCTCGATTTTTTCTTTAGCTTCACGTTCATATTTTTCTAAAGTACGTTTATCAACATTCCAGTAAGGTATCTATAAATAAGTTGAAATTTACAAAATGGACAACATGAACATAATAGTCAGTGCAATACTATAATTAGTGTACATTTGAGTCACAGCAGAGACTGCAATGACTTATAAATTTATAGGCCCTATGGCCTCCTTATACTAAATATTTATTGTTCTTTCACTGCAAATAATTTGAGAATTTTGGATGGATATTATATTTTATTATTTTTCTATAAAATCATATACAGTACATGAATCTACATTATAGAAATTTTCCCCTTTTGTTCCACCCTCATTATGTTAAAAAGCAAGAGGACAATCTCACATAAGCTACTTTAAGAGTTCAGTGAAATTTCAAGAGCTTTACATAAAAAGGTATATTGCTTCCCTCATATTAAAGGGACAGGGATCTTAAAAAAACAAATGTACAGATGAGTATGCTTATATAGTTTATTAATGTTTCTGGTCTTTGTAATCCTTGTTGCCCGCTAGCCCCAAAAAGAACATTTTTGTAGTCATGGCACAATAATTTAGTCCAGCCAGTCTATTTTAATACTTTCCACTTTACACCTTTTCTATTTTGTCATTCACAGCAACCTTTCAATGTAGGTCTCTCCAGCAGATAATTTTTCATATGTCTGATTACTCTTGTTATTACAGGCCAATTTATAGGCTCAATGGTGTCCTTAGTTTTGGACTTCACTAACCCAATGCACTGCAAAAATTTGTGTTGATGATGGAAACATTTCACTTCTGGATGTGAGCAAGTATGCCTGTATGTCCAAAATAGATGTCACCAAGGGCAAATATACAAATTAACTATCTCTCTCTCTCTCACACACACACACACACCACACAACAAGTGACTTGGTACACGAAGTGCGCAGACTTTGTTTACTTATGTCTCTTTAAAAAAATATTTTCAATGTAAGAAGTACCCAAGTCTATACAAGGTTTAGAAAACACTTTTAAATCCTTGGACATATTGGGTACTTCTTACATTAAAATATTTTTTAAAAGAGACATAAGCAAACAGTCATTTTTGGGAAGGGAAAAAAAAAAAAAAAAAAATACTTCGGCATTTCTAGTACCAAGCCACAGATATATATATATATATATATATTGCAGTGGAACGCTCGTAATTCCACTCAAAGGTTCTCAGAAAAAGTTTGAATTATCCGATGTTAAGAGAAAATATATACTTTTAATGTGTATCACTGAAAAAGAAACTCTCCTAGTATGTATACCCCCAGAAAATATATTATACTATGTTATCTAAAGTTAAACATATTAAAAAGCAATACAGACTTACCTTAATCATAAAATGAAGCAGAAGATATGCAGTATAAAGAAAACTTTTATTAAAAATATGAATTACACGTTGGGGAAAAACTGTAAAATGGATGTTTGGTCCTGTTTACGATGCCTACATTGTTCAGCCAGCTTCTCGATTTGAAGTAAACATTTCAATTCATTTTCAGAGGAAGGTTCCATCTGAATAAATGCTTTCAGAGTTTTAATAGAGTCCATTATGGCCGCATTTAAAAATATCTTGCGGCAGGTAAGTAGAGAAAAGCCCTCGCAGTTTCCTACCGAAATTAGTACATACGTCTTCGTTTACATCACAGCTTTGGCCACATACAGTTTGATAAGAAATATTGTGCCTTGACTTAAATCAAGAAAGCCATCCATCACTGCATTTAAAATCTTCAATACCCATTCGACTTGCCAATTCATCAGCCTTCGTCAGCACTAGGGGTCCATTTATCGGAAAATTTCGAGGTCTAACATACTGGAACCATAGCAGTAGAGCTTTTTCTAGAACTTCTTGGGACGCATTTCCCATGCGTTTCCTTCCTCTAGCAAATTTTGATTTTTCCCATGAATCTAAAATTGACCCTTCGTTTTTCAAATTAGTTGACAAGGTATTTTTTAAAATTCCATAGTCAGCTGCTAACTTTGTTTTACATTCGCCATTCTGTACTTTCTTTAAAATTTCTACCTTTGTCTCCAAAGTTAGGGTTTTGTACTTTCCACGTGTAGACATCCTGAATTTTTACACGTTCACACCACAGAATGAGAAAGAAAAATAAGACCACATTAACTTGTCTGCACTGCAGTTATAAGTGACGCAGCTCCCTAGAATCTATAGTAAAGACTAGTTTTTCTGAAATTCTAAGAAAATCGATCCAAATAAAGGAAAATTGCCTTTTCCTTTTAGCACTAATAAGAAGGACAATAACTACTAACGTTTAGTGGGCATGCAATAGTCTAGGAATGCAGGCATGTGCCTCTTTACACAGAAAAGAAATTTTGACACTCAAAATAATAAATACAGTGTGTATTTTCTCCATTAAACAAGGAAAAATAATTTTTTTGTCAAATTTTTAGTTTGAATTAACCGAAGTGATAAAAATTTAGTTCGAGTTAATGAGATATTTTTAACATTAACTGTAATACAAGTTGTTTGGGGCCTTTGGATTAGTTCGAATTAACGAGTGTCCACTGTGTATGTGTGTGTACACGTACGTACGTACGTACGTACATACAAACACAAACACAAAAAATACAAACATATATGCATAGCTTATATGCAAGTGACAATTCATGCAGAATTCTCCAGAAAACTAGCTTTCAGGAGAGATGGCATATCAAGTTGGTGAAAACTACAGATGGTGCTTATAACATTTTGAAATTATGGTTCAGTGCAGAAGAAATTTTCTTTAGGAAAGATTAATATAGAATAACCCAAATTTTTTTAATATTAATATTGCTTTTAGAATTTGTTGACCTATATAACCCATACTTAAGTACTGCACTTTGTTCATAATATTGCTGACATATCCAGTATACATGACATCTCTTTAAGATTGAAAAAAATCATCAACAAAGAAGTTTCCAAGACAAAGAAATGAGCAATTGCATTCCTGCTCAAGTCCATACATATGCAGGATGAACAAAATGGATAGGAAGACGAGAATAATGGGCAAAGGAATTTTCAAACAGTCAGTAAAATAAGCAATATAGTTTGACAAAGTAATCCTTGCATAGTATCAATTCACACAGATTTCAGAATTTTTGTCTAAAACATTAAGATGACAAGAAGTTTTGACACATTGCTAATTAAATAAATAGAGTAGTGAAAATTTTTTTTAGTTTCATTAAATGCAAAGAAATTTTTTTAAAAATCACACAAAATACTATACTACAAATAGCAGATTACTTACAAGAGCTGGCCTCCAATTGTAGATTTACCAGCATCTACAGGGGGGAAAAATTTTAAGACAGCTTTAATTTCACAAAAAAAAAACTAATTTAAAAACATAATATTTCATTCATTCCATCTTTAGTGCTATGTATTTTATCAACGCAAATTAGACATTAACAGAACAAAAAAAAATATCAACTTGTTAAGATAAAGACATCCTGTTATTTAACAACAAATTTGCATTTCATCACTTTTTTTTGGTCTAAGACAACAATTTTTTTACTGAATTGCCATTATACGTTCTTGGAATTTGAATTTTGATTTTTATTCATTTAATATTTCTGATTGACATAAAATTTGTAGAGGAAAAGTTCTTAAGTTTTAGTTCTTGACACAGGGTCTTAAATGGCTAAAGAATATCATGTAATTAAGGAAATATAGGTGTTACTTTGTTATATTTGTCATATGAACTGGTTAAGGATCTAACAAACAGATATTTTATCAACAAAATTTCAAACAGAAAAATTAATCTAATGTATAATTTTTTTCTCCTCCCAGTACTGTTGACATCAGGGGGTTCATACATCCTGAAACAATTTCAACATTTTTAGACCTCCTCCCTCCCCCTTTTTTTTTTGCTCTGCCTAAAATTAAATGCTACAAAAACACTGACGAAAATTAGATAACCAGTAAAGTTATGGATTTATAAGATAAAATTACATTTTAATCAAAATTGCATATTATCATTAAATATAGTCAAACACATAAAATAGATAATGTTAATCTATTTCAAAGAAGCTTTTTACATAATGAAACTGAAAAACGGTGATTTGAACCAGATGCCCCTACTTTAGACAAGAATTAAGTTCACATTACTACAGAAATAAAAAAATTAATCAGTCATAAATCACTGTGCTCTATAGATCATATGCATAACTGAATGCAGACGTACCAACATGACCAATAAAGACAACATTAACATGTTCCTTTCTTGTGCCTTCTTCCTCTTCTTGCAATACCTTCTTTTTGCTCTTAGAAACTATTTCAACTTCTTCAACTTCGGCAATTTCATCATCAGCAGCAATGTGATTGTTTTCAATGTCCACATTTTCCCAGTCTAAAATATAGAAAACTACATGAAATACAATTAACAACAAACAATCATATCTAGCAAAATAAACAAGGGAAACAATGCGAAAGACCAAACCAGAACTATTATCAGATAATGCAAAACTGGTTAAAATGATTTTTAAAATTGCTTTTTAATTACAATACTGCAAGTCCAAAGTAGTTTAAGTTTATACATAAAATTTCTTAAGAGTTTATATACTTTATACATTAACAAGTAGATGGGAAAATTAACATTTTAAATGAGTTTATATTATAGTGATTAAGGAAAGAATATTATAATACATATTTAGTAAAAATATTCTGTCAGCAGTTTTAACATAAATCATTGTTAATAATAAACATTTTTATGTCTTAATATGCTGAAGAACTGTCTATTTAATTTTTTTCTCAATCTTTACAAACAAGTTAGCTTAATGCAAAATTATAATTAAAATTACAATTTTTAAAACACACCTGATTCAAAATATGCATGTAAAATATAAAGAGAGAAAATTTAAGAATGGCAGTTTAGATAAGATAATCAAATCAGTCAATTATTTTTTGATAAGGTAATAAATACATCACATTTTTTTTTAAACTTTTGGTTAATATTTTTTCAGTGCAGCTAATTTTCATAACTTTAAAGAGTACATATAAGGTATGAGAAGTATTACAGAGAAAAAATAAACTTTAAAGTGAAAAAAGCCGATTACTTTTATATTTAAAACTAAAACAATGAAATGAAGTTTGATATAAAGAAAATTTGTATAAACATTTACTGCTCTTATATAGCTGGACTTCGGTTTCAATCATATTTGTTAAATCACTGACAATAATCAGAAGAAAATTTTTTTCCTAAACAGATGAATATATTTCTGTGTACCAGAGGTAAAAGGCACTAAGTCACAATTTCAAATGGCAAAGTCACTTCTATATAAGCGTTCAGGCTTTGCACTATTGAAAAAAAAATGCAAAAAGTATGTAAGATATATTAAATAATCTACTTGTAAAAAATTGAGCTGGTACCTTTTAACTCCAAACAGATTTGTATGTGTGCCCATACTATACTAGAAAAATTCATCAAATCATTAAACGAGACAAAAGCTCCAAAAAGGAACAATCAAAAGATTCTCTTACACCAAGTGATTTAAGACTATTTTATCTTGACATTTCTTGGTAATCATTATGTGGCTAATTATGGTACAAGTTCATAACTTGTAGATAACTGAATACTTAAAGAAATTTAACAAATAATTAAAACTAATTTACAATAGAAAAATTACACAAAATCCCTTGAAATACAAGACTTTTTAAATGCTGAAAAATGAACAGAAAATATTAAAATCTTGAAATTAATAACAAGGATTATTTAACACGGCCAACATCAGTTAAATATATTAATTCATGATAACTGAACCTGTAGTATCAACAAGGTTCCACAAACATGGATAAAAAAATTTATATTAAAATATTTTATGAACACTTCTAGAGGCAAACCCAACCTTTAATACTGTGCTTGTGGATACATGACAATTACTGCTGATTTAGTTACGGAAGTTACCATAAGCCCTCTATCAAATATACCTTTCGGCATGTCACAGAGTGACATTTTGCATATTTATTCCAGAACTGCTAATTCTACATTGCCCATACTACTACCACCGTGTAATAGCCGACATTTGTACCTCACCTCATTATATAACTCTGCTAGCCAATGACGTTATTTGCTAAGCTACAACATGAGTCTTTTATGAAAGGGTGTTTCCATTATTTTTATAACAATCATACAGTATTACTGATCAATACAGTAGCAGGAAAGAAATAACTCAAGGACAATTATTACTGTTATTAATCGAGTTTGATGAAATTTTTTTTTGAGTTATTTAACAAAATTAAAACTTCATTTAACATTATACACTGAGGATTTTAATCAAGTACATTGTTAATAGGTTCAATAGTACACAAGTACACCATTACCATTTTGTTCTTTTCAAGCTAGGTTTCCTTAGCTAAAGATCATAAATGACTAAAATTTCACTCTATATTTTTACAGCAAAATATTGCAATGATATAAAAGATACTCAGAAAAATAGGCTACCATCTTGTACATGTACCAGAGTGCTGAATTAGTTTTTAAGGCCACCATCTTTTCGCCAGTAACCTCTTCTCTCTCCCTTCGGCACATGAAAGATGTGTTTTTAGCTGGTCTTACCTCCTACAACATTGTTATATTTCATTCATAATGTCAATTTGGAATAGGAAATATTGTAATACTGTTCATATATACTAGAGACATTTAACGGATAGACTTTTAGGAACATTAACCATTTCTTAAACACTTTTATTTCTTTTTAAAATTTAATTACGTAGTCATTTAGAAGTTATAGTTTAAAATTTCTCATAAAACCTCTTTATGAAACTTTGTTGTTAATAACTGATTTGTTAAAACCCAATTCTATTAAGAGCTTTAATTATTAAAAATGTGGGAACCACAATTAAGCTTTTTTAAATGCTTTTTAAAGCAAATTTGAACAAAGAATAATTTTAATAAAAAAAGAGAAAGCTTTAAGAGACTAAAAATAGCCATGAAAAAAAAATTTAATTTTTGAAAAATTACTAAAATGTATTTTTTAAAAATATTCTACAGATTCCTTTAATTATATATATATTATATATATATATATATATTATATGTGTGTGTGTGTGTATATATATATGCTGGCTGCAAAACAAAAATTTATGTACTTTAAAATTACTAAGTGTTAATAAGTATGGCACTAAATAAATATTTATTACAAATTAACAAAAAATGAATAGTTTAAGTAATAAGGTTCTTATACATTTTAAAAGATATTAAGGACTTTATTAATGACTTTTCTTATTGTGTTAAAAGAAAGCAATATGCTATATGGGAAACAAATGTTATCATCTAAGTGATGAATTAGGAAAAAATACATCTTGAACAAAAATATACAGATGGACTGAAAATTCAATGAAACACAGAAACCTTTATCCTACATGTATGAGTTGTAACCTTTAAATCCTTTGTTACTTAGTTTAAATTTTTTTTTTCTGCTTAGCGATATTTATTTTTAATTGCTCAGGAGCAAACAAATATAGTCATCAAGTTGATAAACAATTCTGGGATGTAATCACATCATACAAATCATTCCTTAAGCTCCTTACTAATAGTAACAATTACATAGAAAATATAAACTTAAACTTATTGTTCACACACAATAATTTTGATTTATATTTTGCAGGAGAAAATATTTTCCTGCTACGAGAATACAATGCGCATAAATTGCAAATTCAATTTTTGTAAAATATCTTGAACATTTTTCACATTAAAAATTGTTACAGGTCTTCAGAAGTACTTCTGAAGACCTGTGACAATATTCAACATTTGGCAATGATGTGTTCAGTATAATCTGTGCATTAGTACATTTATTTACTATCCAGCCGTCATGTTTTGACAGGTACCAACTAATATGATTTAAAGATCTGATGCATATGTACAATAGTTTTTTTGTATGTCAGTTCAATGTCTAGTAATATTTCATCATAATTTTTTTTCTTTAAAGTAAGGACTCTTCACTTTAAATTACATAATAAATAAATGTAATGCAGTACAGTTTTATTTTTTGCACAAATTTTAAATAAGTCATCATGAGAGATTAATATTCCTTTCCTTAACACAATAATCCCCGCCCTCAATATTTGAGGTCAGCAGTGCATGAATAAAACATTAAACATAAAAATAGTGTCCAAGAGCAATGTATTAAAAACAAAATTAAAATATTTAAAAAAAAAAACCTTTGTGTGATGAAAGGACTTTCATAACACAAGCAAATATTTAAGAAATATACTTAATACATTTTAAAATTCCATGTTGATAACCATATAACAAAGTTTTTTTTAGTCCATTAAAAAAGAAAACCTTTAATATAAGAAAGGGGCCTTTTCTTTCATAAAACATCATTTAAAATTTTCTTTAAATCAATTAATTTTTAAACCATATAAGATTGAGTCCACTCAATTAAGCATTTGTAGCAAAAATTATCTGGACCAATATAAGACTAAGACAGCACACCGGATATGATCTTTATTCTTGCCCTTTTTTTCCAAACAGAAAAATGTTCTGTTTTTAAGCCTCTATTAGGTAATCAAGTTTGATATTAACCATATTCAACTAGTAAATTTTTAATTACAAATTTTAGCCTAAAATTTCTAGAATGTGAGTTATATCTGCTATAAAAATAATCACTGAATATAATTTTTCTCAAATTCTAATATTTACATACTTTAAAATAATTATACCTGATGTCAGATTCTTGTATGAAATTTCTAAATGCTGAGATATTATAATTTCAAACAATATAACAGACAGAACCTTTTTCAGAGTATGTTCAGTGAATAATTTATGTAACAGTAAACTGTTTAACAAAGTATGCTATAACCATCTAAGAATTGACTAACTATTCTATTTTTTAAATGATACTAAATAACAGAATATCCTGAGAATTAGTAATGTCCTCCTTTCACAGAAGTTTAAAGGAGGTCATATAACACCATCAGGTATTCAACAATTATAGTGTGTATATAGACTTAACACTTTTTAAAATGCAGTTTCTTTCATACAACTTATCACAATGCCAAATTATGTCAAATAAGACTAAACAAATTACCTGCAGGTGAGTCATCACTACCTGCATCTGCATCTCCACTGGGCTTTAAATCAATTTCCATTGCTAAAGGAGGAGGATCTAGAAATACATTTCACTATGTATTAATATGCTTTAAAATAAAATAACTAAAGTATATTTCAATACGAACAAAAATTCAGTTTCGAGCGAAAATAATCTTTTACATTGATATATTATGAGTGAAAGCACTTAAAGCCGAGTATAAATTTCATAGTGTTATACGTCATTTTTTTTTTTTTTTTGATTATACATTAATATCTCCATATACTTCAGGGTTTTTGCTTCTTAAGAATTCATGACAATTTATTCTCAAATAACTTTTTAATAAGTTGATAAATTTTTGTTAAATAACTGCATATTGTACTGCAACAGGCAGTGACGTTTCTGAACAAGGATATTTAAATTCTATGATGTTAACAACCCACATTCAGAGATGTTGCATTAACATCATGAAGTTTACACGTGTTACATTATAAGAAATATAAATACACATATTGCACAAAATATATTCAAATATCGACGTGACTACCTTAGTCAACTTACCGGTTGATAACTAGAGGACACAGCAAAAGAATTAGCAAAGATACAGAAAGGTTATATTTACCAGGCGCTGGCTGTTTTTCACTTTCTGTATTAGAATCTGAGTTTTCTATAGGAGCTTGAGCTTGAGCTGCTGCTAAAGTCGCAAAAGAAGGAACGAATGGCGGTGCATCCACGTTCAGTCCTAAAAAAGGCTTCGATAAAATATCGTTGTCTTCCTCTCCGTTATCAGGACCACCATCAGAATGTTGCTCCCAAGAATCTGGGGTTCCTTGATCGTCCGGTTTTTGGTCCATAATTAACAATATTAAAATTTACGAAATAATACTAATACAGCAAATACGGCCAATGAGGCGCAGTAAAGCTTCACGATCCGCGTGGCCGTCTCTAGTCCAGAATTTCGCACTTTGTGAGACCGCACTGCGCTTATCTTATTTCTTTTCTTTAATTCGTAAAGTGTTTTAGAAATAAAATTTGCAATCAGATTTATTTTTAAGATGTTAAAAAATTTTTACCGATCTTTTTATGCATATTTAAATAACATTTATTTTCGCTCTTTTTTTTTCACAATTTTGTTCTTGTTATTTGTCACAAACAATTATCATTTCTCAGTTTCGTTGTGGCTGCCGGTTATGAGAGAAGATCAGGACGTCCACTTTTATTACTGCATGGAGTAGTTGAATATTAGTTAATTTTTAATAATGGCTTTATTATCAGCTAAACAACTCTTGGACGAGTTGATGGGTCGAGATAGAGATTTAGGAGTTGAAGAAAGGAAAAATGATTTTACATGGGATGGACCTGATGTAAGTCAATTTTAGGCCTAAATATCTTAAAAGATTCGAATTTCTTTTTTCGTATCCATTTTTATTCTTTTTGTAGAATATATAAAATCATTAAAATTATATTAATGCAGAAATTTTCATTTTGAGTTCTAAGTATTTCTGATGAACGTTTTAACCTGAAATTTTAACTACCGACCTTACATGCTGTCCTTATTTTTTCGAACAGTTTGAAATTTGATTTTCATCGTAAGCTACTATGTTTCACTAATACTTGAATATATATCTGAGTTTTCAGGTCATTTTAATTTATGAGATAAAACTTCTAAATTATATAATTTAAAGCCAATTTCAATTGAACATCGGGTTGTACACTCTTATTCTGACGAAAATCAACGAAATCATTAGTATAATATGATAAACATAAATGAAAGCTGTGTAAAAATAAATATTTTAAGTGACATGTGAGGAGGTAATGTTATTGCATCTAGCAATACCTTTTAAATGTTTTGGATTATTCGGGAATTTATTATAAATTTGTATTTTTTAAGACAGTTGACTACTGCTTTCTGTCGGCACGTAGTATAGATTGAAATCTTTAGAATGTGTAATACTCAGATATAATTATGCCATGTATCTGCTAAATGCCTACTGTTATGAATCTTTAAATTTATAATTTTATATCATTTCAAATATATTGAGTCCTCATCATTTGATTAGTTTTTTCACAATCAGCTGTGTTATCTGCACTCTGAAGTAATTTAACTTTTCAATTTTTCTAAGAGCATCGCTACCCCAACATAAAATTTTTATAGTGTAATATTTTTTGTATATCACTGAGTTTTTTACAATCAAACACGTCATTTGTGATGCTTTGATTAAAGGCTTCAAAAAGTATTTTCTAATCTGAATTATGTCTCAGCCATTTGCTTGTATTGCAATAAATATGTTGGTCTAGAAACCATTAATTTTTGAAAATCCAATGAGTTTTTTGTTTGTGTCTGTTGTAAGTGTCATGGGACTGATATTTAGCAGGATGTTGAAAATAGCTGACTTTAGTACATAAGAAAAAAAGTTTCCTCAAGGTTGTTTATAGTCAAACTTGCCTTATGTAACACTATTTAAGCTTGTTTAGTTTGCAAATTAGAATTTGATATTTCCTCTTGGTGTTTCTAGCGCTTTTATACAACATTGTGTGTTTATAAAAGAAATTATGGATCCTTATGAAATAAAATTAATGAATTTTGCTTATTGTTCAAGTAAGATACTCACTGACAATCTCAGTATGTGATGTGATTTACATTACCTGTTTATTTGGCTGTCGTAATACTAAAAGTGTTTGCATTTAGAGGACTAGAGTTAGCTAAGTAAATATCATTAGTAAAGTTATACTATTCTAGTGCTTGATTAAAAGAACATGTTCTTTATCTTATACATAAGTTTACCCCCTTTTCTCTTTCTTTAAATGATATTTGTTTAATTTATGCTTTTGATCAAGTACGATTAAATACATTAAAAAAATGCCATTATGTATATTTTAAAACCCTCAGATTTCTTTGTAATTTTTATATGGAATTTTTTTCAAAGTGTCGCTGTTCAACTGGATTCCTAACATACGTATGTTCTCTGTATTATCTCAGTTAACTGTTTTTTTTAAATATGCCATCTAATAACTGTTTACAGTTAGCATATACATTTCATTGTCTTATTATTTATTTGTATTACTGATCAAAAATTTAATGAATTATACTGCGACTCAGAAATTAGAATACGATTCTTTTTCTCAGAATTTAATATTTAATTTGATAAATTTAAACAACAGACATGGACTATGCATAAATCCCAGATAGTTGATATGCAAAATATATTAAAATAAAAATTGCATTATTCAGAAATTTAATTAGGAGATTCTACAAAATAATTAGACAAATTCATGTACAAACACTTAAGAATACATTCTGAAAAATCTTAACTTCCACTATTCATTTAAATTACGTTATTATGGTAAGTTTTCATCAACCTCCAAGAAACATTGCAATGTTCTCCAATTTGTACTTGAAAACTAAAATGCAGAAGTTAGCATGAGATATTGAAGAGAAAACTTACTAACTGAAACAAAACATATGATAAGATTATCATAGAAAGTTCATCCGGTTTGCAAATTGCCAATATTATCTGACAATGTTGTCTTGTATGTAGAAATAATTGCAAAGCACATGATGGATGGACTGGTTAAAAATAAGGGTAGAGGAGAAAGGAGAAATATCCTGGGTGGAATTAGAAACACAAAATAATTAAGGAAATCAAGTTAGAGCCAATGTAGGTATGGTAAAACTTATAGCACAAACCTCTGCAAACACTAGATGTATTTGTTCAGAAATTATATGCAGAATCCTCTGAAAAGCTGACTACAATAGTAAGTGGCTAGAAAGATGCCATTCAACTCCCAAAATAAAAGGTGTTTAGAGTTGCTGAATTCGACTTATTAAAAACCTAATAACGTGTGTACACACAAGCGAAACTGAGAGTGAAGTGTGTAGGGGAAAGCAGTGATTTATTGGTCCCCTCGACGTCGTCCCTTTGATGATTCGTCTCCGACTGTTCTCCAGAGCGTTGTAGACGAATCATCAAAGGGACGAGCGTGACTAATCAACCCCAAAATGTGTAAAGAGGGGACAGGGGGGGGAGCTGATTCGCTTGTGTGTACATGCGGTATAGTACTTTTTGAATAAGGTCATTTTTAGTGACAAGAGAAAATTCAGAATTTTTGGTAGTGATGATTGTCATATGGTTTATAAAAAGAAGACAACTCTTGATCTGAAAAACTTATCAACAGCCAGGCATTGATGTGGAACAGTGATGGTGAGGGACTGTAAGACCCTATGCGGAGTCGTAAAGCTTGTGTTCTTTAAAGGTATTATGAACCAAATGGTTTATTTGGGTATACTCAATGTCAAAGAATGCACTATTACGTTGGGCATAGGCAGAAAATTAATTTTTCTATAAGACAATGATCTGAAACCCTTATCTTAGAAGTAAAAATTCGGTGACTTTACCACTGTAAAAAGCATCTTCACACCCTTGTCTAGTCCCCAGACATGAAGATCTTAGAAAATTTGTCGTCTGTGCTCATAAAAGCTGTCCATAAACATTAAATAATGAGCAAAGATCTTTTGAAACGTATTCTACAAAAGAATGATATAAAGTATCTTTAGACAGCCAAAAACTTTGTAATTTCGATGTCATGAAGCTTGGAATAATAAGTCATGCTACAAAATATTAACATTTTCTTTAGATGGGTAGAAATAATAGAAGGTATTCCTGTATTCTCAATTTATTATGTGGAAAAATTTGCAATTGTTTGTTTAAAATGTTTTCATTTTGAACTTTCTTGTTTCAGCTTTCGATTTAACTAACATAAATAGAATAGTTTACTTGGTCCATAAATAAAAGTAACGCCTCATCAGAATTGATTATTTGCTTTAAAATAAGAATTTATGTTGGAGAAAGTTTGTGTATCCTCAGTTTATGGAGTCACAGTATATCAGTTTCAATAAATATGTCCAGTTATTCTAACATGGTCATGGGCTGTAATCTCGAATTTTACTGAATTTAATCCATTTGAATGCTAATTTTCAGTAATCAAATATGTTTGATGTTTATATTTAAGATCTAATTGTTATTAGTCTTATTTTAACAGTTTACTTCTTGTACAGTTTGATTAGTTCGTATTATTTGTTGTATTGTCTTTAAATTTATAATGTTTATATTTCTGTAGGTGTGCAAACATTTCTTGGTAAAGTTTTGTCCAAATGATTTATTTGTGAATACAAAAGCTGATTTAGGTGCATGCCCTAAAATTCACGATGAAAGACTTAAAAAAGAGTGAGTATTTAAATGTATAATACAATTTTTGCATTTTATTTTTTCAGTTTCTTAAAAAATAAATCAAATTTTAAAAAAACTTATGTTATTTTGGGACCGATGACATGAAAACAAATATAGTTGACCTAAACATTTAAGGATTTGATTTTCAGGGCTTTGATTATTAACTTGATTAGGTTAAAAGTTTTGTAACTTTCCGTTGTACCGTTGTAAAATTATTAAATTTAAAATACTGTTCTTTGTCCTGTGATAAATGTCTATTTTATACACTTAAGCCTAAACGGTAAATGTTAATGCTGTTTTATTATACTGCATGTGTAAAAAACATGTTCATTTAAGTGCAGCTAATTCAGATCTGGTGTTGACCTTAAAATCTGAGTGCAATTGATTCCTACCTTTAAAGCTGATGGTCAAATTTTAAATATTTCAAATATAAAAAAATATATTCAATAAATATAAAATATATTCAAAAATATATTAAATAAATTTCAAATATATTTTAAATATTTTAATTATATAAGTCAATTTTAAATATTTGTTAATTACGGTTAAAAAAAATTTTACCAGTTCAGTAAATTTCTTTTAATTTTATTTAATTTATTGACAACCATTATATCCTAATTCTATATTTTTTAGGATCCAAATTATCTACAGTTCTTTCTTTTCTTAGTTAGAAAATTGAGAATGTTTAATGTAGATGATATTAATGAACAGTAAAATTTGATTAGTTCCACAATGTGTAGGATTATAAAATATTCTAAATTATTTTAATAAATATATAATCAGTTGCTTGATATTAAATGGGTTACTTGATATTATCAGTTCCCTTCACGTGGTGCCTCTTGATTTCACTAAACGATTGATACCTGTCGCTCTATGCAGCCCACTCTTGTATTCTGTAATAGTTACAATGGTGAAGTGGCTGCTGTGTCTTTGGCACTTGACGAAATTGGCAAGGGAACAGAGAATAATATTGTAATCTTTATTGACTCACAGTCTGCCATCAAATCACTCTCTTCTATCACTCCTAGCAATATAAAAACTGAGTATCATTGTCAGATGGCTATTAATCCTCTTTTGGAGGAGGGACGTCAAATTGTTCTGAAGTGGATCCCCACCCACGCAGTATCTATGGTAATGACCTAGCGGCCAAACTAGCTAAGGCTGGTTCAAACTTACAGCAACCTTGTTCAATCTTGGACTATTGCACCCTTAAAAGATTTGCACCTTCCGACAAAAATTTTACAGGGATTTATGAAAGAAAAAGCTTGGGCTTCTCTGCCAAGGAAGCTTATCCCATTCTCCCTCCGTAGAGCTGTGGGAATGGCTAACTTCCGGATCAAGTCTTGCCACAACTTTTTACAGAAACATTTACATTGTTTTGGCTTGTCAGATTTTCCGACTTGCCCACTATGGGGCCTTGGAAACATGACTGGTGACCACCTCTACACTTGTCCTGGGCTTATTGACATCGCAGACAAAAATTCTGCAGAAGATGACTTTTCATTTCGTTCAAGTCTATATTGGGCTGCTCGACAGAGGCTGATGATTAAAAAACCAAGGTCTGTAGGTTTAAAATTAAAATAAAAAGTTTTTTCTACCAACATGTTTTCTAGCTGGAGAAACTTCATAACCATCCTTTGCCACGTTTCTTTAACAGCTGATCACTGTTTTTAATTCCTTAACATTCAAAACTAGTATTGCAACTGAAATTAGTTTTTTTTTTTTTTTTTTTTTTAGATTTAAAGAAAAGAATTTTAATAAACTAACTTTTTTAGACTAACTGTTAGTGAATGTGAGTGGAGTGGGCATTACAAAGTGTGTGTGAATACATTGAATTTCTAATTCTGTTGCCACTATTTCTGAGTTGCCTTTTGTACCAAATGATGACTTAGTATTCCTGGAAGGTGCGGTGAACTAATTTTTTCCCTGTCTTTTTGGTCCTTTAACATTCAGTAGGGCCTAGGCAAAGGGGGGAAAAACTTTTTTGAACTTTTAATATACATTTGTTACTCGAAAACAAGTAATGCAAATATACTTATTTTGTTAATATTCGGACGTTGCTGACACTGCTAACTTGAACAACAAATACCTCCACAATGAAAGGATGAAAAAAACAAAATAATAAATAGCCTTTTGTTCAGCATGAAATATCTATTCTTTTCCTTGCCCTACTTATTTTGTTATAAGCTACTATGATTTATCAGAATCCGTGTTCTCACTTGAAGTGCGGGGCAAGTGAGAATGCAAAACACAAAAACTTTAAATATTTACGCCAAAAAAAGTTGTGAACAGATTTAAAAAAAATAAAGCTATAAATGTAGAACATAACCAAAAGTATGTATGCAAATTTTCATACAAATACAACTACTTGTTAAAAACTTATATAGATTCAAAGTGGAGCTACATATGATTTTGCATTTTCCCTTACCCCACTTCACCCTACAGTGAGACTTCTTAGGTGTCAGTCATGGTTCTGAATAAAAGTGGCTAGCTAGAGAAGCGTATATACATATTTCATGCACATAATTATGTAAATATGTTGGAGGAGGAGGGTGTCTCAGCATTAAGAGACCAAAAGTTTTTTTTAATTAATCAGAAAACTTCAAGTGATTTATTCTCATTTCCCTAAGAGAGTATGAATACTGATATATAAATGAACACACTGACAGACAAATGCAGACTAATGGTTTTGTTCTTTTTTATTACTTATTTTTAGTATTTAGATGTGTGTTTCTTATCCTTACTGAGGTTTAGTCATATTTGATAAGATAAAGTATGAAAAGTAGCTACTGTATGCATTTTTAAATTAATTGGTTATGTAACTAAGTTGTGATAAAGTCATCCAAGCCCATTTGAATCAACTATTAAAAAATATGTAACTATTAAAAAATATGTCAACTATTAAAAAATATGTAAATTTCAGCATTTTAAATTAGTATACTTATTTGCTTATTAGTAGTGGTGTCTAAGAAATGTGAGGGATTAAATTTATGCCTCAAATTTCAACCAAATAACACTTAAAATTTTACTCTTGGTGTGTCTTACAGGTATGAGAAGAGTTCTAGGTTTCAACAGATGGGTTATGAAGAAGAATTTTTGAGATTTTGTCAAAGTATGCTGTCCGATGTTGACAAAAGGATTAGACGAGCAAGACAAAGACTAGCCCTTAGCAGCAAAGAATCTAATGTAACTATTAATTATTATCATTATTATTATTATTTATTCCTTTTATCTATAATTTGTTCAATGTTTATTTTTTATTGTTTTTGTCATATTAACACAGGTCTCCCAACCTACACCTGTTAAGAACAATGATGAAAAAGTCAATGTTTTAACTGAAAGAATAAATGGCTTATTAGTTCAGGTAATTATTTCTTTTACTAAAAAATGGTAATACTTATGTCAATACTATTTAGACCTTTTAAAAAGTGAGTAACTGTTAATGTCAAGTGTTGTAGTCTTAAAACTGAAATAGGGCACGCCTAAGGCAAATATATATATATACAGTGGCTCCCAAAAGTGTTCGTACACTTACGATTTTCAATGATATAGGGGTGTATCCATTGATTAAAATGAATATTTCAGAATGGGTATTTAATAATAAGATCTATAATCTATTCTTAACAAAACTACATGAAATATTTTGAAAACATAGTAAAACTTTATTTTTAAGAAACCAATAATCCAAAAGTAACAAAAACTTTCTCACAAAAGTCATCGTACACTTGTAAAAAATCTCTACATATTAGTAAATATTCTAATTTTTCGTTAAATTAATATTTAGTAGGATATCCTTTAGCATCCACAACAGCTTTTAAACGTCTGGGAATAGATTGCTTTAGTTCTTTTGTAATTTTTGCATCAATGTTCATCCATTCTTCCATCAGAATTGTTTTTAGTTCACTTTTCGTGTGAATGTCGTGTTTTCGTACTCGAATCTCCAGTTCTCTCCAAATATGCTCTATTGGGTTTAAATCTGACGATTGAGGTGGTGTTTTCAAAACTTGTGTACAATTATAGAGACACCAGATGCGAACGTTGAGAGCCGTGTGCTTAGGATCGTTATCTTGATAAAAAAAACAAAGTTGTTTCCAATACCCAAATTTTGAGCTGATAATTTTAAATTGTCTCTTAAAATATTTATAAAAACAGCATGATTCATTATGCCATCAATAAATACCAAATTTCCTAGTCCTGATGTTGACATGCACCCCCACACAAGGACACCTCCACCGCCATGCTTAACTGTTCCTACTAAGTTCTTGGGATTAAGTTCCTAATTTTTCTTCTCCATACAATTATACGCCTATCGGAACCAAAAATGTTAAACTTGCTTTCTTCGGCAAATAAGATATTATTCCAATACGTTTGGGGCTTTTTTATCATTGATAGTGCGAAGGAAAGCCCAAGCTTTCTGTGTTTCTCACTTAAAAAATTTTCTACGGGCAGATCGCCCATGTAATCCAGCTGCTCTGAGAACTCATTCAACAGTTTCAGGTGAAATTGAAGTAGAAAATGTTTCATTAAATTTTGCCAAGAAAGCAAACTTTGTTATTTCTGTCTCTATACATTTCAACATTTTCAGAATGATTTTCTCCCTTTATTTATTTTATGTTTGTATATTGCATAAATATAAATATATATATACACACAGTTACTGTTTGTACTATTTCCTCACTTTTATATTAAAGAAATGTATATGCTCATTTGTTGGAAACAAACAATTATGGCAAGTTGTTAAAAGTGCTGTTATCAAAAAGTAGAAATTTAGTGTAACATATTTTTGTAGGTTGAAAAACTTGGTTATGAAGGCAAAGTAGAAGAAGCACAAGGAATTATGAAACTGTGTGAGCAACTTGAAAAAGAAAGAGAAGCTTTAAGAAAAGCCTCGGAAGCTAATCACTGGTTTCAGGTATTAATTTTCCTTATTTTCTCTGTAAACAGTTTTGTACATTATCCAAATTTCATGTTCTGTCATCCTTTATTAGCTATACTAGAAATGTTTTATTATTCTTTGTCTCGTTGTAGACACCCTTTTCCTCTTATTAAATTACATGTAGTCTCTTTGTAGAATGTTTTTCAATAATCAAGTTTGGAAATAGTTAAAATAAACTTTAATGTATTGCTTTGCTTTGACTGAATTAAAATTTGAAAAGATGCTAAAGATCTTTTATTTCTTTCAAGACTGCTGAAATTGCTGCAGCTCAAGAGAAACAGATGGAAGTATGTGAAGTTTGTGGTGCATTCTTAATTGTAGGAGATGCTCAGCAACGTGTAGATGATCATTTAATGGGAAAACAACATGTTGGTTATGCAAGGTTAAAAGAAGCTGTGGATGAAATTCTGGTATTTGCTTTTATTTTCATTAATGGAATGTTTTTCTTATTTTTAAAATTAATGTTTTGTCTGTCTAATAAGCAAATTGTTTTACAGCTGATTCACCTTGTTTTGTCATAGATTAAATATTATTTCTAGTAGATTGCATTAACTCTTATTTATATAACTATTTTGGAATGTATAACTTTATCAAAAACTAGGAAAATGTATGTGTTGTAAAATCATGTCTGGACCACGCAGAATTTTTCGAACTATGAATTCTGAATTTGAAGAATACCAGTTGAATATGAATGGATTGCATGTGAAAGAGTCTTTATTTCAGTAGGAAATCCAATATAGCAAATTATTCTTTGGATATAATTTTATGATAAGTCATAAAATATTTGCTGATATACATACAGGTATATTATTCCAAACATTTTTATTCTATTCTGTACTAGTTTAATGCCTGAATCTGTGACAGAATCAATATGATGATTACTTATGATCATTGGAACCATGATTATCAGAAACATTACATGGGCCAATCAATGAGTCATATTATACCTTACAGAAAGTATTTAATAGGTTTATACTTTTTTTTTATCATCCCATTTCTGAAAGTTAATTAACTTTTTCTGTATTTATTGTATAAATTTCCCAATGGTATATGACTAAAATCAAGTTACAAGGTGATGTACATTGTTGAAATTAGACTTTTTTTTTTTTCCCCCTCTTCTGCATCTTGCCCTTTTACTAAAGTTGTGAGATATTACAGAAAAAGTGCTCAATCATCAGTAGCAATTTTTTTTTTTTAATTCACTATCTTTTTTTCATCCTGCAGGTAATTATGTTTTCATTAATATTAACGTATTAGTATTATTTCATTAATATTAACTTTATTAACATATTCCTTTGACAAGTAGACAAAATAGCTTCTTATATAATTAATAAAAACTAAAAATGTGTTGAAAGAAAATTTTTAGTTTAAAATGACAGAGTTTTAAATTTGTAAAGAAGGCATTCATTCTTAAAAAAAAGGTCAGCATAAAAATTATACGAAATTAAAATCTTAATAATAAAATACATTATATACTAAAATGTTTCTTTTACTAACAGAAAAATTTAGGTGTAATAGCTTGTTCTTTATAAATTAAAAAACTGATTTTTGGCCTCTGTTATCAGTAGCAATTATTCTTATTTGCTTATAAATTTAATGTGCCTTTGCTGCCTAAATTTTTTTTAATGTTTTGTACTGGGGGATGGCTAATATTTTCTGTAAGTCAATGACATAACTTACTTTCAGTAGTTTGATCCCACATAATATTCTAGAATTTTATTAAGAATAATTCTTATATGTTTGAGTACATACTCTTATACACAAACATATATAAATTTAGCTCTCGGGTTTTCCTTCAAATGTGCTCAAAATGGGTCTTAAAATTATTTGGAATTATTCACCTAGACATTCTTGAGAATGTACTGTTTTGGTGATAGTTGGGTTTGAATGAGATCCTTTGCATAGGTGTTTATTGTTCAGCATCCTTGCAACTCATACTCTGAATTGCATATAACAAAATCTTGAGATGTGTTAGTTTGTTGTTTATTTTCCTGAATTTTTAATAGAAGGTATTTTAAATATATACTTAATTGCACAAAAGAGCATATTTGCAGTTCTGTGGCTTAATTTCTTCAGCATTATAAATTATATCATGTGATTTCTATCCTGTTGAAAATTTATTCTATTAATTTAACACTAAAGTAAAAAAATTTCTCATCATCAGAATTCTCGAGAAAAAGAAAGAAGTGATCGGGAAAAGATGAGGGATAAAGAACGAGAAGAAAGGCGTAGAGCAAAGGAGGAGGAAGATAGAAAGAGAGAAGAGAGGCGAAAAAGAATTGAAGATGACCGTCGGAGAGAAATGGAAAAACAAAGAGACAGGTCCCGTAGAAGGAGTCGAAGTAGAGATAGGACATCAAGTCGTCATTCTCATAGAAGTAGAAGTAAAGACAGACATTCTCATAGTAAGAGTAAAGATAAAGAAAGGTGAGCATAATTTCAGTTTCATGAAGCAAATTCATTATTAAACCCTCTAAGCATGGAGATTGTGTTAAATTTTCATTTCATACATATTTCTTTAACTTTTATTTTGAATAGCTTTTTGAGACATCTAGGTTGAAATGGGATATTCCCTTTTTTCAGGTGTGCTTTTTTAAAATTTCTACAAACTTTTTGGCAGTACACTTTGTGTTCTTAGTATTGTACTTTCTTATTATATTCATTAAGTCATACTGCATTTTGCCCAAAGTTTACAGTAATTTATTCTTCAGGAGTCATAAGAGAAGTAAGAGTTCAGATCGTAAAAGGGGACGATCTAGATCTCGAGACAGTGGACATCATTCTCATCGATCTAGATCTAGGTCATCTGAACATAGGAGAGAACGAGAACGTAGAGACAAGAAAGACAAAGATAAGCCTAAAGAGCACAGACGTTCATCATGTAAGTGTAAAATGCTCTTATTTTTTTTCCCTTTGTATTGAGTTATTAAAAGAATACTTTTGAATTGTAAAAAGAAGCCTGCATAAAGAAAAAGTATCTTACAAACTTGAAGTTCTAAAGAGGCAGAAAAATATTTAAAACTAATACTCCATTACAATTTTATTCCTTTTACGACAAAATTTTATTAATGTTTGCTCTTATTTTTATTTTAAAAATTCATATTTTATGAGAATGCAGAAAAAATAACTATTTTTAAAAAATCTTCAGAAAGTCCTAGTTGTAATAAAAGTCTCATAAGTTTTACTGCTCTCTGCATTTGTTCCAGGCTTGTCTGTTAACAGATTGGCATGCATTTGTTTTGCCTTCTCACCAATTATTGCCTCAAATATGCAATCACCTGCCAACTGTTTTTCATTAATTCAAATGTACGACAATTTCTTCATTTTTCCAAACATCTTTGACCTTTGTTTGGTCATGGTCTTCACACCTCTAGTACCACTGGCTCCTTTAATAGTTTATTTTTCACTATCAAAGAGATCTAGGCATTTTGTACGGTACAACAAGATCAGACGTGCATCTAGCATGCTCATACTTAGCTACTATGTCTTTTCAGTGGCGTAGCTAAGTTTACTATTTGATTTCTACGAATTATGAATTACTATATGATTTCGAATATTTATCCTCATCGTCAAGTCAATGTAGGATTGAAAATATTATCTCTAAAAATTTTACTCGGATACAGCTCGGATTTGCTTCTAGGGATGCGACATCGATGTCGATGTTTTAAACATCGATTTATTGAAGTCGATGTTTTGTGCTCAATGTTTTACGTTGTCTCGATGTTTTTTTTTTAATGAAAAAGTAACGTAATAATAATAAAAAATTACCACGTAGCATAATTTTCACACTCAGTAAATGTAAGTCTGAATTCTGAAAAGGACGAATGCAAAAGGGGGAATGATTCCTTAGCAAACAGTCAAATGGCAATTAACAACCAATGAACCAATCAGAGCGCTTGGAATGTTCCTGACACTCCAGAACCTTCCATGGGGTTTTATTTTACAAATAGTATATACACGAGTGCATCCATTTAAGTTTTTGTTTTGTTCTGGTTTCATATAAGTTGATGTTAATATTATTAGTAAGATGCCTCCCAAAAGTACCGTTTGGAAATACTTTTACAAAACCTCAGACAAATTGGCGAAATGCAATATTTGCCTTAAGTCCCTCAAAACTTCTGGCAATACCACGAATTTATCTGGACATTTGAAGGCAAAACATGGCAGTATTTACAACGAGAATTTTGAGTCATCAAAGTAGCCGAAAGCAACCAAGTTTTTGTCATTTGTGTCTGCCCAATCAGAGAGTAAAATTAAATCACCCCCTCCCCCCACGACTAACGGAAGTAACATTAATGTTAGAGGTTACTAAACCAGTTTTAAAAAATTGATGTTCTAAAACATCGATGGTTTTTGGGCGATGTTTTATTAGCATCGATGTTTTAATATTGAATATCGATGTTTTGTTATCGATGTCTCATCACTATTTGCTTCTCCAAATTGAAGTTGATAAAAAATTATTTTCGTTCCACAATGAGAGATTTAAGACTACAAAATCTTGCAATATTGTCTATAGAACAAGAAATTACAAATAATATAAATTTTGAAAGCATTATACACGATTTTTCTACCACGAAAGTTAGAAGAGTAAATATATAAATATGTTTTGTTTACATACACATGTGTACAATTTGTTTGTTTATCCAAAATAAATGAAATTATTTATTTTTATTTATAAATATAAAAATATAAAATAAAACATTTTATGGAATTTTTTTCATAAATTAGGTATATGTTTTGTCTCATAGGTGGGGAAACTGCAACCTCCGTAAGTTTCTTGTGGTCTTTATAAAAGTTGCATTTATAGGTATATCAACTTAAGCGGCCTCCTTTATTACTGCCTAATTTAAATATAGCATCCAATGGTAAAAAAGTTCCCCACCTATAGTTTGTCTCAATTACAATTATTTATTTATGTTTATTAATTTATAAAAACTACCAATTGATTGACTTAGAAAGGGCGGCAAATTGGAGACTGCACCGGGCAGCAAAAGTTCTAGCTACGCCACTGTGTCTTTTCTTCTATTCTATCGTGGTTCTCACTTTTTTTTTTCTTTTAATACTGGGAGGTATCACTAAACTTCTTTGAACTCATGATGGCTTGTAAAGAAAAAAATTAACATTAAATGAAAAAAAGGAGGTACATGGTGAAATATGTGGTTTTCCGCACAGAGTGCAAACTACTACGAGAATAACAAGACAGTTTTCTTTTCGTGCAGAGAGACGGTATGTGGGGGTCACTGTCTTGTCCCATACATGTTATAGCATGTGTGACAAGTACCAAAGCAATTTTTTCACATCCAAATTTGATGAGTACTAAGCAAACATCAAGAACAGAAGCATTTTTCCTGCGTCGAAATGTGACAAGTACTGAAGCAATTTTTTTTCTCGGCGAAATTCGATGAGTACCAAGGCATCACTGTATTTGAAAAGGGCGTGATCCTCATTAACAATATTATTATTATGTTTATAATACAAGTTAACAGAAATCCCTAATTTTCGGGGGGAAATTTAAATTTTCAAACATTTTTAATAAATTTTCAAATTTAGCATAAATTTATAAAGAAACTGTACACTGAAAAATTATACATATAAAAAAATTATACTGATTTTCACCCCCGATACCAGTTGAAATTGATGTATAAATTGAAATTAGTCTTGCCACTGCATATTTTTAACTTTTATGCTGGGAATTACTGAAAGAATATAATCAATAAATTATCAATAAAAGAAGTTTGGTTTATTGATTTGTTTAAATTATGGTTATTTGGTATGTGATAAAATAATTTTCCACTTTTAAACTTAAGGTAACCATTTTTCCAAATAAGTTTTCTGAATTTTATTAATAATTTGTATGTTGTTATCTTGCAAAACAGATCTTTTAAGATCTGTTATTTGATGTCATAACATTCATATATGTATATACACTCATACACACATGAATGTGGGTGCTTAATTTTTTTGACATGCTAGTGCTTATTAATGTAGGATTACATTCCCCCATAACGGTCCTCCAGAAAGCAAAATTTCAGACTCTAAAACCGTCCACCATACATCGCAAATTGTAAATTTGGCAGCATGCTAAACCCAGTCTGTATCGCTTGGGCAAGCAGTAAACAGTTAAACAGAAAAGTACCAAAATGCATCAAATTTTGACGTACATATATGTATATATACATATATACATTGCACATACATACATACATACATATATAAATACAAAAGAGGTAAGCAACGATAAGTAATCCTACATTAATAACCCACAATAGTTAAGAGACTACCTGAAATTTTGTTTTTCAAAATGAAATGTTACTGCTTCCTCAGAAAATGCTATAATCTGTTTTATGAAGGCTATTATTCTTTTTTTAAATTTCTCCCTAGATGAAAATGGAGAGTCATCTGATAAAAATTCAAGGATAGAAGAAAACAGTAAAGGACACCACTCATCAGGTGATTGAGCTCTGATCGTAATGTCTGGTTTATAGTTACAGGTAAGTAAAACTTCCTTATTACTTTCTGCCTTGACACTGAAGCTGATTGCCTGCATCTTTCTGTTATGCATAGGTGTTTCAGAAGATTGGATTCTAAAGCAAGATATTGAATAGCTGCTCTTGCGGTTTTTTGCAGGTATTTGCGACCTTTAAATGTGACTGCCTCGTTAGACTGATTTATCATTAGAATAAAGAACTTGCATCTGAAATTTGATAATGGTTTCTTTTAATTACTTTTATTTTATTGCTAAATTAAAATAAAATGTTCACTAAATCGTGATATTTAGGTGTTAAGGTTAAATTATATTTGTCCCCAAATTTCTTGATATGATCTTAATAAATGAAAAGGTTCATTTATGAAAATATCTTGTAGCTGAAACTGTATCTTCATTAGAATAACCAATTTTATTTTAGTTCTGTATAAGTAAAACTGAACATACAAAGATTGTATTAATATAAAATTATGAAAATCTTTTAAAGTCTAAAATTTTGAGTCAATTTAAGTTATTTCTTGGTCAAAAACAACTTCTATTGGACTATGCAGTCAGTGCCAAAGCAATTTATGTTTCAATTTTGATAACAATTTGACTTGTTGACTGTTATACTTTGTCCCAATTTTATTTTAATGAGCATTTAATTGTTTAAAAGTTTTGATTTTGTATATATGAATAATTAAAGCAGCCACTATAACACAACATTCATACGTTACACCTAACACTTGCAGTATATCAATTCAGCAGGTGTAATTCTGTCTCTTATGCTGTGACCAGAAATTGGAACATCACTTCATTTTCAGTCAGCTCATCTTGTTTCATAATGTGGAGTCTTTGTACACAGGTGATCTCTTTTTCATCCACTTGAGGTGAATGGAGAATGTTTTTATAATAATTTTTAGGAATTATATTCACTCACTTAAATTTCTGCATCTTGGTTTAAAAATGAAATCAACTTTAGTAAAAGGAATCTCATAAAGGCAATGAAAGTAAACAAAAAATTACAAATGTATATATGTGTCCTGACCAATGTACATTCACCTGGCATTGATTTAACATTTTTTTTTCTTTCCAATTTTAACCAAAAGGGATCTATCAAGAAATTCAATTTTTAGTAAAGTTATAAATTTGTTTGTGTGCATGAATTGCATTTTCTTTTAATTCCTGTGTTTATTTGTACTGAGTATTATTATTTTTTTTTTTATTATTATTTTACACTTGTAATTTCTGGCTCTTAAAAAAGATAGTTTTCACACTTGTGAGGGTTACAAACCTGTGAATTCAAATAAAATCATTGAAACAATTTTCACTGAATTAATAAGAAAATCTTTGCACTTATTAATTGGAGTTTAATGAATATTCTATAGGTGTAATTTGATATTTTCTAGTTTTTTTCTGAAATATCACCAAGATAAACAAATTATTTTTTTCCCATCTACAAATGTGCAACATATAACACGTACATAGTTTTTTTTTCTGTAATTAATCTTTTTATTTTCAAATTACCTATCTTTGTATGTTAAATATGTGTTAATTTCAGTTTTTTGTTGGTGGAGTGAAAAGTTCATTGCCTGATTTGGTGGGGGTGCTTTATTTTATAGCTCTGAGTATATGAATAATTTGCTTTATGTGATTTGAACTAAACTAGTTCTGATTTAAATATTTATACTTTTAGCAGTTGTTTGAACTTGCATCATATGTAATACATGGTGAGCAGTATATTCAACATTTGTTAAGTGTCCCTCTTTTTGGTTAATGTTGCTCATGAATAGATGCAGCCTGAAAGATTTAGGTGCTAACCTTCTGGTTTCTTGAATAATCTAATTTTTTCACAGTAAATTTAGCTAATAAAAATAAAATTTCTGAAATTTGAATTGATAAGTGAATCTTGAATGACTTCTTAACTGCTGCTAAATTATTTAGTATGAAAGCAGTCCCTTTCCTTTACGGGCTTTCCCCCCCCCCCTCCCCTTCTCTCTTTTCTTCCTTAAATCAGTGAATTCAGTACTAAGGTTTTACCTGCCTTCAAAGTAAGTTTGTCATTAAATTCTAATTAGTGAATCCATACATGAAGAGGGGGGGAAAAGCAATTTTCGAATCTTAAAATGCAAGGCAGTGAGTGATTAATAATCAGATAGCTGTATGTTTATAAAATATCTGCAATGAACTTTTGTTACTCTTTCTAGTAATTCAGTTTTTGAAATTTATTTTTATTACTATTATTCTAATAAATTATAAACTTCAAAAATTTTTCTGTTCATTATACCGCATTATTAGGATATTTATGATTTTGTGAAGTAACATCTTAATGTAGGATAAGCTGCCAGATGCTAGTTGGTCTTCGCAAGTTTACAGAAGTACCCATGAAGATATCCTGTTGGCAACTATAGAGGTGGGCTCTGGTGACACCTTTGTGTTTATCCACCTATTCCATGCCACAAATTAATGCTGGTTTGCAATAATAATTGTTTAAACATAAGTTATCTTAAAATTCTACAAAATTATCTTCATATTAAGAATTAATTCTATATTTAAACTTTCTTTTCATATATTACACACTCCTTGTATAAAGTATTCCAAATAAAACTTTTGCTACATGTTATGAACAAACCAAGCATTATTTGTCTCAAAGAAAGTTATTGATTTAGATGTAAGCGATGAAATCATAGGATACAGAGAGGATTTTTTTAAGAGTAGAATTTTAGATATTCAAAATTACTGTAAATTGTCAGGATTATTTAATTTTTGCCATGTAAAAAGCATCGTGCATAATAATTTTATTTCCTTTTTTTTTTCTTTTCTTTTGCAGCAGTGCTCAGTATGAAGTCCTGGATCCTTTTTGCAGGTGAAATGTTTGCCATCTCTTGTGCAGTTTTGTTATAAATTCAGTGTGTAGTTCATTATCATGCTTCATTTTTTTCTCTCCTTTTTTAATTCATTGTGTAAAATAAAGGTGAACATACATATTTGATAATGCATTGATATGTTTTAATTTGGTTGCTATTCTTTGTAACTAAAAAATAAAAACTTCAATTCATATTGAGTCATTTAATAAAGAGGTTATAACTGCAGACAAATTTCATAGTTTTGCTTGAATATTTTGATATTGTTCCTGAAAGATAAGAAAGCTGTTAATTATAGTAAAACAAACATAATACACACATATTCAGGAATAGCATTAAAGAATCAGGTGAAATCACTATTTTTAAACATTTTCATCTCTAAACAGTTATTTCGGGTAAAGCTGCTGGAATTTTCATATTTATATAACAATAAATTATAAAACTTTTATTTTTTAACCAAAATAGTACTAGATAAATGCATTAAACTTATAGTATGAAATTTGTTAGACTGTGAGGGGGGAGGGATTTTTGAATGTGGTCTTTAAGAGAAAAGGTTGATTTCACCTCCTTTTTTTAGTATTGAACATATATCTCAGCAAGAAATTTTTACATAAAATTGTGCTATCAACTATGTTACTTTTCTAGAAAATAAAATTTATGAAACCATGAAGGATAATCAAAGATGATTATTCCTAGTTTTCTATATCAGTTTAGTCATCCCCAAGACATTTTATTTAGTTGGTATACCAGTTGTCAGAATACTCTAAATTCTTGAATTCTCATAAATTTGGTATAGGAAAACTGAAAATTACTGAAGTTTAAAATGTTAGTATCTGTGACGTATACAAATCAGCTTTTCATTCCTTGTACTGAGAAACCTGCTCTTGTAATTGCAGATGGATTATATGGAATACTATACTGCATACAATTTCTCATTATTTCCTTTTCTCTTTCAAATGTATTTACTGTCAAGATGTTCTAAAAAATTTCTGGTTCATACTTATGTGTGCAACTACACCACTCACATGGTATAGTTGTTGGGAGATTCCATAATGTGGGCTTGGGTTCAAGTCCCAAATAAGGCTGATCATTACAATGTTGCCCCCTCAAAGGGAGCAATGCTGGCTCACCTACGCGGTGCTCGCATAATGAAGTAGCCAGCAAGACCTCACAGTGAATAACAAAGGGTGAATGTCTCACAACAAATGCCTCCGCATTAAGGGGGAAAAGAAACTGATGTGAGTGAAAGATCACAATCAATTGAATGATAAAATTATTTAGAAACAAAGAGCATACCATCAACCACATGAAATTTATTTCAATTATTAAAATATGGCTCCCTAGATGAGTAAAACTAATGTTTACCTGAGAAATTCATTTTTTGCCTATCATTTCCGCTAGTGTGGTACATACCATAATGTAGAATTTTTTTTCACCCCCCCCCCCCAAATAATTATACATCGAAATTTTTACATAAAATTGTGCTATCAACTGTGTCACTCTTTGAGAAAATAAAATTTATGGAACCACGAAGAGTAATCAAAGATGATTACTCCTAGTTGAGTAAAGCAGCTGATCCAGTAGTTCCTCTGAAATTACAGTGCATTGTCATGAAATTATCTGATTAGTCTGTCTATTGATGCACATAACTCTGTAATCTAACTGGAACTACTGTTATATCATAAAAAGAATAAAAGACTTCCTCATTATACTTTAATTAAATTTTAAGTTTAAAAAAATTTAAATCAATGAAAGCACTGTAACATAAATGAATATCAGAATATCATTGCTATATAATTATAGTCATTATATATTAAGAATAATAAATTAGTTTACATTGGTGAAGAATACCAGATAAATATTTTTCTTTTTTCAGCTATATTAAGTTTTCAAAGAGAAATTTAATTATTTACATCTACACTTAATCTGGAGTTTAATAACACTAATTTTTAAGGATTTTTAAGTACTGGTTCAGAAATATTAAAAATTTATTTTAAACAATTCTTACCTTTTTTGGTGATAATTTTTGTACATTATTTGAAGACCCTTCATTTAAATAAACAAATAATGCAGCAGCTGCAACTCTTGATGTAGTTTGTGCTTTATCAACATCATGTGACCATTCAACAGTTCCCCAGCGATTTACCTAATTTCAAATAATTATTCTGAACAATTAATGATCCCTTCAGTTTATTAATAACTAATACTAACAGATATTTTTGTGGATATATTTTGATTATTAAATATTGTAACTCATGCTGAAAATACAGCTTAAAATTTAAGAGTGACTTCCATTTTGGTACGATTCAGGGAAATGTAACTTTCTAATTTTAGTCCTTTACAGAGAGGACCATATAATGCTATTCAGCTTTTCATTCATGATTATGTGTTGTGGCTTATGCCCCTTGACCGACAGTAACATCAGATCAAGTCTCGAAGGCTCTGGGCGATGAAGGTGCGGCTCCTGTTTTGAATTAGCACCACAAGGGTCAGAGTCCGACTTGGCTAAATGGCAGGTCCCGTAATTTTGAACCGAGTCAAGTGACGAGACCGGAACACTTGACCCCGCACCTCCAGAGGTAAATTTGAGAACATTGTAACCACACCCTATTTTACATGCCACCATTAGTGAACACGGCGGTAGATTTGCAGCGACGAGCATCGAACCAGGGACGTTTAGATCACTGACCCGCTGCTCTTGCCAACTGGGCTACCGCGCCCCTATTCATGATTATAATCAATATATAGCTTCAGGCTGATTCAGATTGATTCCAACAAAAAGTAATTAAAATTGCATGCATAATCAAAAACTACTCATTAGATGACATTATCTAACCTCATGTTAATTAATATTCCTCCTCAATGAATAAAAGTACCCATTCTCAGTGAACCTTGATATTCATTTTCAGTGGGTCCCTTCTCATTGAGGCAAAGAGAATGATCAGATTCCAAGTTAAGCACAAAGAGCCATTCTTATCCTGGTTAATATTTATTCATTATCCAATCGTCCATTAAACAGACGCCATGCTCAGTGGTTCTAACAGAGTTTTGAACACTACTAGAAAATTACATAAGACAGAGCAATGTTGAAAATACATCAGAACATGGACGACTAATGCCGTCTACACTAGAAAAGCACAACTAATTTCCATTACACTCATGTGGGCCTATTTGGCAATGAGATGGCTGACATTCTAACAAAGGAGGATACTGCTAAACGTTCAACAACTTCTTCGGCTCTTACTTATCAAGAGGCATCGCCTACCACAATGCCCCGGTACATTGATGTCTGCCCTGGTAGGGCTCTTGCCTTCAAGGTTGATAGAGCTCAGCAGACTGCAATCTCTAGGTTTGCAAGTGGTCACTTGAGGTGACTAAAATTTGATCACCAAAACAAAATCTTTCCGACTTGTAAAAAGTGTAATAATGAGCAGGCCACTCATGGTCACATTCTAACTTGTCTAAATTTATTTAAAAAGGACTTGATTACTGATCCTCACCATTTAATAGACTTACTGAGGATGTATGGATTAATGGATCTGGTCTAGTGCCACTAGAACAGGAGGGATTAGTAACAATAACCCATTCTGAGGCAAATTACTTATTTTGGGGTGGGTGGGGGGTGTCACTGAGTGCCTAACAATGAACAAAAATATTATTTATTAATTAGTAACTAGTTTTTTTTCTTCTTGTAGATAAGGAAAACAGTCAAATAAGGTTCTGTATAACTTTCATAATATACAGAGGCTGTTCGCACATTTTTTAGACTATTTTGGTAAGTGGTAATAAAAAATCGTTTGCTGCAAAAGAAATAATTGCAATTGTACTATGTTTTTAAAAGTCAAAATTATCGTCTGCGGCTTGAAAGTTTTGTTTTTATTCAAAATGGTGTTTTTAACAAAGCAGTGGTTCGAAGGCTACATTTATGCTCTTTCCAAAGAGAAATATTCATACTCCATTATCCAGAAACGATGTGAGAGTCATGGTTTTGTGATATCTAAAGCATCGATAGGTAATATCGTCAACAAGAAAGGAAAAAAACGTCAAATTGGAGCGTCAAGTGGGACAAAAATTCCAAGAAAGTATCCAAGGAAAAAACGGACATCATCGACTATTGCAAAGGTACGTTGTTTAATGTTAAAAGAAAATCCCCCTAGTCAAAGGATAGTTGCAAAATCATTAAAATGCTCGGTGTCCACTGTAAACAAAATGATAAACGTTGATTTAAATCTTAAGAAAGCAAAAAAACGCCATGTGCTTCGTCTTCTTCCAAATCATATCGCTGAACGCAGGACACGCTGCAGAATTCTATATGAGAAACACTTATCCAAAGAAAAATGGAAAACAATTGTCACAATAGATGAATCATGGGTGTATTTAAATGCAACAAAAAAAGAGCCATTTATTATCATAAAAGGGGAGAAAAAAATTTAAGTACATGGTTCTAAGAATCGAAAGAAAGTTTTTCTAAGGGATTCATGATTGATGCTGGTTTTTCTTATAATGGCAAGTTAAAAATAAAGAGAGTGGAAAAAAATGTCAAGATTAACTCCAAATACTATCAGGAACATATTTTATCGCCAATTTTTCTGAATGAAATACCATCGCTTTACCCACAGTGCCATCAATCTGTGAGACTCCATCAGGACAAAACTAGCAGTCACACATCAAAATCCACTGTAAATTTCCTAAAAGAAATGGAACAAAAAACTGGTATCAAGGCCATACCCTTCACTGATATCCCTACTAAATCTCCCGATGTATCACCTATGGATTTTTGTGCTTTCGGACTTTTAAAATCTGCATTATCCAAACGTCGTCCCAAAACCCTTACAGGACTCTGGAAAGCTGTTCAGGAGGAATGGGATAGAATACCTCTTCTGACACTTCAAAAGGCATTATTATCCTGGAAATTGCGGTGTCGAAAGATAGTTCAGAATAAGGGATGTCAAATAGAAAATTTAAAACACAAGAATTTTATGTAATTTAGTTTTGTGAATACAATATACATCGTCTAAAAAATGTGTGAACAGCCTCTGTAAGAACATCAATGCATAAAAACAGAATAAACCAGACAAAAATGTTGAAAATCAACATCTAAAAAATACTATTCAATCATGTTAATGCCAAGATTATAGCATTAATAAATTATTCAAAATATTATACTTGGTAATTTCATATAAAGATGCTAAAATTTTTTTAATATATTGCATTACTACCACCAATTACAAGCATTAAAAAAAAAAGAAGGAAATCAAATACAGCATATTTTTGGTCAAAAATTAACAATATATTTCAAGTGTATTTTTTGTAATTAAACTGTAATGAAGAGCATGAATCTGAAGTTAATTCTGAAAAATAGGCATTAACTGATGTTTGTTAATAAACCCTCATATTTAAAATAGAGAGAAAAAATGTTGCTTCTAAAAAATTTTTTAGAAGATTCATCTTTTGGTTAAAATATATTTTTAAGTGGCACATTGAAATTTTCACCATGTAAATATCTTACTTGAAATAGTGTTTCCAATCTGGAGAGAGCAACAGCACTTTCAACATCAACTTTGTGATTGATGACAGCAAAAGTTAAAATGAGAGACTTCAAGTTTTCAGCCAAAAAATTTATTCCTGAGATTTATCAGCATAAAAGAAAAATTAAGAAGAAAAAGTGCATATGTACATAGTAAAAACAGTCCAAATATACAAACTTTTTTATTTATTTATTTTTTAATATACAAATTTATTTACTGGTCTGAATAAGAAGTATGAAAAATCAACAAATGAAAAAACTTACATTTCATGTCACCCAAAAAGTCTTTGCCAACTGATATAGTTACTAGTTGTAAATAGTCAAACCAGTTCTTTAAATTACTGTTAAACGTGTGTTTTAAAATTTAATTATTAATGAAATGTTTCAGATTATGGGTAGTGTCAAATATCACATAAATGAGGTTATGATTTATTTATTCCATAACAGTACACACAATAAATGTGCATTTTAAAATTAATACCATACCTATTATGCACCAATCATTATAAGATAACAGTTGTCTTCTAATTTCTGTAAGTCCTCCTTCTTGCACTGGTATGCTACTAACATCTTGACAAATATTGATTTCAATCTTATACCTTAAAAAATTACATACATGTAAGACATTAAACAAATGTAATTTTTTATGCATCATGCCATAAACAAGTTTAATATCTTACCTTGATTCAAACCAATCTAAAAGTGGATTCCATTCCTTATTTTGCAGTTCTACTAAATCTGGTGGGTCACTGGATCTGAAACTAAAAATATTGTAACTTTGTGAAAGAATTTATTTCTGAGACAGCCAAGAATTCATCCCTTTAATGATGATAACACTTGCCGACAAGGGTTTTTTTTTCACAAAAAATCTGAATAGTGAATCTAGTGCATTTTTTCATCCTGAATTCAAATATGTAGTCAGAATTTTCCCATCGGGCATAGTTTTTCTGTGAAAGTTACTTTTCAAAATCTGATTTTAGCGTTTTCTTTGACCTGTCATAGGAACCTTTACCTCATTATGTAGCGATTTTACCCAAGCTGTATTAAAGGAAATTATTTGTAATATGCTGAAGCACCATAAAACAAGACTGTGCAGGTTCATTCATGTTTGGACATGCTCAGGCCTATTCATCTGGCATTGTGATGTGTCAGCATTGAGCTGACTGAGAGTTTGTTCACTAGTGAAATATTTCCTTCCTTTCTGTTTGGAAGTGTATTGTGTCACGAGCTCTCGTGCATTTTTGCCGCCATTCTTATGTCTGGAAATGTAGCTCGGCGCCAGCAAAGAGAGAGAGTCGAGAAAAAAGTTTGTTTTTTGATGTGAGATGTACGCATTTTTTTTTTTGTTGTTCATACTTCGAATTGAATCAAAGTGGAAGCATAAGAAGGATAGAACAGTATTGTGTATGTTGTGTTTCAGTGCTTTGTTTTTTCATCATGCCAAGAAAATGTGTAAATCATGCAGATAATTTCTGCTATATTTGTGGTGAGCTGACCTTCAAGTCTCAGAGCAAAATTTGACCCCACTTGTAAAGAAGTGTTATCAACTTTACTTTGGCTGTTAAGTTGGTGATTTTGATAAGAGCTGGGCCCCAAATACATGCTGTGTTTCGTGTGTTAGACTGCTGACTGGGTGGAAAAATGGTACACATCATATGCCATTTGCAATTCCCATGATTTGGAGGGAACTGAAGGATCATTTAACTGATTGTTATTTTTGATTGACAAATATTAAAGGAATCATATCTAAAACAAAATATACAGTTAAGTATCCGAATTTGCAATCTGCAATGAGACCTGTCTTACACAATGCAGAGTTCCCTGTACCAGTATATGCAGATACGACCTTAAGTGATACCTCTGATTCTGACCTAACTCAAACTCAAAATGATTCAGATGAAAATAAAAATGATCCTACATATGAAGCCAGTAGCTGTTCATCAGAACCATACTTTCCCAATCAACAAGACCTTAATGACCTGATTCAGGATTTAAATCTGTCTAAACAGCAAGCTGAAGTTTTAACTTCCAGACTCAAAGGGTGGAATCTACTCCAAAAAGATGTAAGAATACATAGTTATCGTAGATGCCATAGTGTTTTCAAAGACTGCTTCTCTGAAGAAAATGGTATTGTGTTTTGTAATGATATTTGTTCAGTTATGGAAACTCTTGGGCATCAACACCAGCCAGATGAGTGGCGATTGTTCATAGACTCCTCTAAAGTTAGTTTGAAGGCTGTGCTGCTACATATTGGCAATGAACTTCCATCAATACCTGTAGCGCATGCCGCTGATATGAAAGAGACATGAAAATATGAAACTAGTTTTAGAGAACATACAATATGGAAAATATGAATGGAATATCTGTGGTGATTTAAAGGTCATTGCTTTATTGCTTGGTTTGCAACTTGGATTCACCAAATTTTGCTGTTTTTTTGTACAAGTGGGACAGCAGAGATAAGAAGTCTCACTACGTTAGAAAATCATGGCCTAAATGTGAATCTCTTATCCCTGGCCAGAAAAATGTGTCATATGTCCCTTTAGTGAATCCTGGAAAAATATTTTTACCTCCATTGCATATTAAGTTAGGAGTAATGAAAAATTTCGTCAAAGCTATAGATAAACTTTCTGATGGATTCTTGTACTTGAAATCGAAATTCCCCGAAGTCAGTGATGCTAAACTGAAAGAAGGAATTTTTATAGGACCACAAATTCGGTCATTAATGGCTGACGAATATTTTGAAGGACTGTTAAATCCACTGGAGAAAGCAGCCTGGCAGTCATTCAAAAGTTTATGTTGCAATTTTCTTGGAAACCATAAAGCAGAAAACTATCGTGACATAGTGGCTGATCTTCTGCATTCTTATAAAGCTATGGGATGCAACATGTCTTTAAAAATGCACTTCTTGGACTCTCACTTAGACTTCTTCTCCGAAAATCTTGGAGCTGTCAGCGATGAACACGGTGAGTGTTTTCATCAGCAAATTTCTACAATGGAGAAGAGGTGCCAAGGCAAGTGGAGTTCCAATATGCTGGCTGACTATTGTTGGACCAAGAAGAGAGACGTTCCAGATGCAAAATATGCCCGAAAATAACTATCTACCACTTTCTAGGTAACTCAGAATGAGTAGTTATAATTTTGGGTTAGATAGCTAGTTACGAATGTTTTAGAATATTATAAAATATTCAAATGAATATCACACAAACTTCCTGCCCGATGTGGAAAAACTGAAATGATATTTGAATTCAGCACGAAAAATATTTTTAGAATCTGTTATTTTAATTCTTGTGAAAGAAAAAAAAAATTAATTTTTGTCGACCAGTGTAATGAACGCTTTCATTTTATCTACATGCATTTCATAAAATCCATAAAATAGACAGCAATATTTATGGCACTTGAGCTGTAATTTTTAGTTCAAGAAACAAATCTAGCAGTCTACCTTAAAAAGTTGTTTTAGATGTAAATTTCTAAAGATGGGAAAACATTTGGATCCTTAGATTACATTAAAATCATTCAAGTTATTGGCTATTTTGATTATTTCTTTCAAAACTCATTACTTGAGTGTGTTTGATTACTTGTTAATTAATATTAGCTGTATATGAGTGATTGAGAGGTAGAATTACTTCTTGAATGCACTGCACTTATTTGATTTGCTGGAACTATTTCTTGGGTGAGTTGTTAGCATGATATCACTTCTCCCCCCCCCCCCACACACACACACCTTCTGGACAAAAGAAAAACTGACACCAGTTGTGTGGGTAAACTGCTTTAGAAGCAAAATTTGAACTAAAGATAACTTCTCTAAAAAAAAACATTTAAACTAAATTTTATTAATGAATTGCTACAATAGAATTAATTTTGTTTTAAAATAAGAAATTAAAAAAGATTCATTTTTCATTTTAAGTTTATGATCTCCACTTCAGACAAGATTTACATTTTTAAAATGTTCCAGTTTTTTTGTGTGTCATTTTGTGGTTTTTAACAATTTTTACAAGGAGGAATTCTTAAACATATAACAGTACACTTTTTAAAATATAAAAAAAATCTGTGATTGACTTAAAAAAAAAAAAATACAAGTTGGGAGAAAAACTTTTACAAAATACGTTGGAAATTTGTTGATGCCTGGAAGCCTTTTCTTTAAATATTTGATTTGATTTTGGTTTGGATCTCTATGGTCAATATTTGCTACACGAAGGATAATTAGACCAGGACCTACTGCCTAAAACCAATTCCGAATGGCTACAAACGTCCATAACAATAGTGGGACTCGAATTCACAGACTCTGATACCGAACGTCATTGCCCTGGCCATTCAACCATTATCCGGCTTTTCTTAAAATATTAACAAATGGGTTTAAGGTAATTTGTTTTGTCACAGGATATACAAATGATTTTATAGTATCATTTTTGTGTAATGATTAGATTTTAGAAATAAAAATAATAGCATTTACTAAAAGATGGTGGTGTAATATATTTTAAGGTAATTCAGTTAGGTGATAGTGAAGACACTAAAATCAAAATTAAAAAACCACTTGATTATAAGAATTAAACTCATCACTTGTTATTCCCATATTGTCACCCCTGTTATTCCCATCACTTTGCTATACACTCTAACAGCAAGAGATATTCATGGTGCTCTTAAGGCTGCTGTGAACTAACCCTATTGGATTTGCTCACCTCAATGTTAACTTATGGAGAAAATGTGTCCACTATTTACAGCTACATAAAAGCTGATAATCCAATAAAAATGGTATTTTCAGATAGCCTGAACTTTCCTTCACCTTGCAACAGGATTCCTTTTATAAATTTCATCCACCAAAGAAATTAAGGAGCATTTAAAACACTATACCAGATTTTTTCCGCTGAGTAATTTTAAATTTTACAATATTTGCATTTTTTTAAACAAAATATGCCTCAAGGTATAAAATTTCTCTATATTACAGAGTACAACTTAGAAAAAAAAAAAATTTAAATCCAAGTCGGTAATCTTTGGACACATTTTCTCCATAGGTTAACATGAGGTGAGTGAATCCATTAGGGTTAGTACACAGCAGCTTTAACTACAGGCCAAAATTATTATGATGTAAAAGTTTGCAAGACTCAATATGATTATGCTTTTTTTCTTTCTTATCACATAAATTTCAAATGAATGAATATTGCTATCTTATCATACCACAATGTATCTGAAGCAAGAAACTGCAGTGCAGAATCCGAAAGTGTGTCTTTACTTTCTCTACACGGATTGTCAAGAGCTGTATTGCAGAGAGATGTCTAAAATTAAGACAAAAAAGAATAAACAGAAACAATACTAAATTAAACAATATAGAGTAAAATTATTCAGAGTCATGATCCAACAATTTAGATCTCTCTCTCTCTCTCTCTCTCTCTCTATATATATATATATATATATACATACAGTAACCACCGGTTATAGTGATAAGTGGTTATAAGAATCAATATCGCAAAAACAAATGTATTATTTCTATGTTAAAATTTTCAATTATGTTAAATTTTTTTTTTTTTGTTAAAAGTTTAAACCCTCAAAAGGCACGAAGTTCTTTATTTTTTTTAATGAAAGAGTGATAAGATGGGATGGATTACAGTCGCAAAATGCATCCCTTTCTTTGTTAGACATAACATAATAGTTTCCCCTTAAATGCTTTAGCACAACATTGTTCTATTAGCTTAACCCGGGGGCATCTTTACCCGTCCGGGTCCGATTTCACTTTTCTCCACTGACAAACAAAGACAGGGACTCTTTTTTTCCCCGCCTCCCACATCCTGGTTGCGGATTCCTGGACCCTGAAACACAAATCTTCGGCAAGTGCCACTATCACTTAGGCAAACCTGACATTAGTAGATTCAGCATGTTATCAAACCATGAAACGTAAGCTAGAAGGTGAATATTCGTTTGAGACTACTGGTATTGACAGAGGTATAAACAGCCTCCTGAAAAATTCATTACGTCAAACTACCATAGAAAGCTTTTTCTTGCTCCCTTCCAGTAGTTGAAATGTTAAAACTGTTAAGCAGGTATGTTGTAACAAATATTGGAATTTTTCTTTTCTTACTATAATCATGTGTACCTACTTATAGGTCTAGAAATTAAGTTCTACTTTTAAAATTATAAAAAATAATTTTAATAAAAGATAATTAACGTAAATTAAAAAGTATTTTATGGTAAATTATGTATATGTAGGTGTGTGTATGTGTGTGTGCCTGTCCAAAAACCTAAATTTCGGCTATAAGAATCAACCGCTTTTAAGAATCAAAAACAGTAATAACAAACGTGATTCTTATAAGCAGAAATCACTGTATATATATATATATATATATATATATATATATATATATATATATATATATATATATATATATACAGTGGACGCTCGTTAATTCGAACTCGAAGGTTCTCAGAAAAAAGTTCGAATTATCCGATGTTAAGAGAAAATAATATAACTTTAAATGTGTATCACTGAAGAAGAAACTCTCCTAGTATGTATAACCCCAGAAAATACTTTATTATACTATGTTATCTAAAGTTAAACATATTAAAAAGCAATACAGACTTACTTTAATCATAAAATAAAGCAGAAGATATGCAGTATAAAGTAAACTTTTGTTAAAAATTTGAATTACACTTTGGGGAAAAACTGTAAAATGGATGTTTGGTTCTGTTTATGATGTTTATTGTTCTGTTTATTGTTCAGCCAGCTTCTCGATTTGAAGTAAACATTTCAACTCATTTTGATAGGAAGGTTCCATCTGAATAAAGAGTTTTAATAGAGTCCATTATGGCTTTGTCCATTATAGCCGCATTAAAAATATCTTTCGGCAGGTAAGTAGAAAAAAGCCCTGGCAGTTTCCTACCGAAATTAGTGCATACGTCTTTGTTTACATCAGAGCTTTGGCCACATACAGTTTGATAAGAAATATTTTGCCTTGGCTTAAATTGAGAAAGCCATCCATCACTGCATTTAAAATCTTCAATACCCATTCGACTTGCCAATTCATCAGCCTTTGTCAGCACTAGAGGTCCATTTATCGGAAAATTTCGAGATCTAACATCCTGGAACCATAGCAGTAGAGCTTTTTCTAGATATTCTTGGGATGCATTTCTCATGCGTTTCATTCCTCTAGCAAATTTTGATTTTTCACATGAATCTAAAATTGACTCCTTGTTTATCAAATTAGTTGACAAGGCATTTTTTAAATTCCATAGTCAGCTGCTAACTTTGTTTTACATTCGCCATTCTGTACTTTCTTTAAAATTTCTACCTTCGTCTCCAAAGTTAGGGTTTTGAACTTTCCACGTGTAGACATCCTGAATTTTTACACGTTCACACCACACAATGAGGAAGAAAAACTAGACCACATTAACTTGTCTGCACTGCAGTTATAACTGACGCAGCTCCCTAGAATCTGTAGTAAAGACTAGTTTTTCTGAAATTCTAAGAAAATCGATCCAAATAAAGGAAAATTGCTTTTTCCGTTTAGCACTAATAAGAAGGACAATAGCTACTAACGTTTAGCGGACATGCAATAGTCTAGGAATGCAGGCATGTGCCTCTTTACACAGAAAAGAAATTTTGACACACAAAATAATAAATACAGTGTGTATTTTCTCCATTAAACGAGGAAAAAGAATTTTTTTTTTGTCAAATTTTTAGTTCGAATTAACCGAAGAGATAAAAATTTAGTTCGAATTAATGAGATATTTTTAACATTAACTCCAATACAATTTTTTGGGGGCCTTTGGATTAGTTCGAATTAACCGAAAGTTCGAATTAACCGAGTTCGAATTAACGAGCGTCCACTGTATATATATATATATATATCAGCTTGTGACAGCCCAGTGGTACAGTGCGCTGGTTTTCGGTGCTAAGTTTTGAAACATTGAATGTCCTTCTTGTCCCCCAGATATCAATGTTATAGAACATATCTGGGAGACCATGCAATGTTCGTTCAAAGCAGAGAATTACCATCTAGGTATATTATAGAACTGGGAACCACTCACATGGTGTTCATTGCCTAGAGCAGTGGTGCACAATTTTTTTCAACTGTGACCCACTATTTTTGAATAGAAAACCATGACCCCAATGAAAAATATTTGGTAGTAGCAAATTTTTTTAAAAAATTAGGAAAATGCAGTTGGCAAATGTTGACAAATTATTTTATTGACTTTAGCTGACTATTGTAAGCACGTTTGATACCATATTTAACATGAAATCCTATATATCCTTTAATATATAAAATATATGTATGTAAAAAAATTTTAAATATGTAATTATAAATAATTTAAAGTACATTTTTGATTAAATAATTCAATATCATATAAACTTATTTTAAATTATCCGTGACCTATCCAATTATATTTCTGACTCCTCAATGGGTTGTAACCCACAGTTTGGGCACCAGTGGTCTAGACCTCCTCAGAAAATTCAGAGTCTAAGCTCCATAGCATTTCTGCGATCCAGAAGTGGAACTAATAGGTATCACACAGGTATCCCAGTTTTTCTGCCACTTCAGTATACATACCAAATGATTTACAATAGATGATTTAAAGCATTTATACCAAATCAAATACTAATAATACTCCACAACCACACCACTTCCGGAAAAATGAAAACACTAAATTTTATAAGCACTACGTTTTGGATCATTTAACAACATAAAAAAAAATTGCACTACAGCAGTTTCATGTGTGCATGAGTTTTTCATTACTTACAATGTGCATGTTTTGTTGCTGAAGAATAGCACCTTGTGTATCCCATTCAGTCGCAACAGCTACAGCAAGACCTTCATTTGGTAATTGGAATAAATTTCCTAGTGGAGTTTTAAGCTTTCGCTTATCCAGGCTAATTTCAAATTTACCTTGAGATAAATAGGAAAATATTTTTTAAAATAAATAAATATTTTCCTACATAATTAGTTGGTTTATTGTAAATGAATTACAAAGAGGAGAAAAAAGAGCAAAAAGAAAGAAAAAGAATACTTACCATCAGATTCTGTTACATACACATTTTTGTAGAATCTCTTTCTCACAGCTATTAAAAAATATATTCAGTCAGAATTACAAAGCATTTGAAGCAAAATGCAAATAAAGTGAATAGGGCAACATCTTTTTAACAGTCTTATGTACCAAAGGATAATATGCTTATTACTACTTTAAGTGAAATTGCTATTAAATTAAATGTCAATAATGATTACAAAATTTCTTTCCAAATAATGTACAATAAACACAATACAAAAAAACTGTATCATTTCCTTGAGCATATCGATTTCAGCAATTAAAAATGTGACTGTGGATTTACTAATATAAGCTATTTCAACAATATATCAAAGAGCTCAAGTACGTATTTACTCAAATTTTGCATGAAGGTCCAAATTTTTAAAAACCAGTAGATTCCTTTTTCTTCTCAGTTTCACCAAATGTTTACTGGATCAAGTAGAAATACGGCAGTATAAATATTAAAAAAAAAAAAAAAGCGAAACTGCAATTTCACCATTTGCTTATCATAGAGACTTTTCTCTTTCCAACTTTAATCAGTTTTAAAGAACTGTCATTTAGCAGAAACGCCAAGTACTTCAGATCCCTCTGTGTGTGTGTGTGTGTGTGTATATATATATATATATATATATACACACACAGTGGAATCTTGATCGTTTTCCCATATGTGTCGTTTACTTCATCAAACCCCAACGATCAAGTTTCTTTGTTATGTTCCCGCATATATCGTTCAGATCAGTCGGTCCCTTGAAAAATGATAGATTGAGATTCCACTATATATATATATTTATTTATATATTTATATTTTTTTTATATATATATCTTTATATATATATTTCTTCTGTCCATGTGTATGTCACTGAACTCCTCCTAAACGGCTGGACTGATTTTTATGAAATTTTGTGTGTGCGATTAAGTTGATTCGAGAATGGTTTAGATTCACAATACGACACCTCTAGCACCCCTCAGGGGGCAGGGGGCACATGCAAAAATAATCAAAAACGACTGATATCACTGTCGAATATATAGTTTTCGAGGTTGCTGAGATTAATAATGACACTCCCAATGTTGTTTATATGCAAGTTCAGCCCCCCATTAGCATAGGGGAGGGGTGAGAGGGCAAGAAGGGGGGAAATATAAAATCTCCAAAATGACCGAGAGTAGTGTTGAATCCATAGTTTTCGGGGTCGCTAAGATTAATAGTGACACTCCCGATGTCGTTTAAGTGCAAGTTCAGCCCCCCATTAGCATGGGGGGGGGCGAAGGGGGAATATAAAATCTCCAAAATGACCGAGAGTAGAGTCGAATCCATAGTTTTCGGGGTCGCTGAGAGGAACAGGGGCAATCTTAATGCCGTTTAAGTGAGAGTTCAGCACCCCCCCCCCACCCAATCAATGTTGGGGGGGGGGGGAAGATAAATGTCCAAATTTACAGAGAGTAGTGTCGAATCCATAGTTTTCAGGGTCACTGAGACGAATAGTGACAGAACTGATGCCGTTTAAGTGCAAGTTCAGCCCCCTCCCATCCAGGGCCCGACTTAGCCTAATTGGGGCCCTGGGCAAAAACTTCTTTGGGGCCCCACTCTGCAACACTACTTCAGTAATGAAGAACTTAATACTAAACTTTCTATTCAATTTGGGGGCCCCCCTCTGATGTGGGGGCCCGGGGCAACTGCCCCGTATGCCCCTGCCTTAGTTAGGTTCTGCTCCCATCAGCACTGGGGAAGGGGAAAAAATGAAACATCCGAGAGTAGTGTCGAATCCATTGTTTTCAGAGTCTCTTAGTTAAATATAAGAAACTAAAAGTATTGTTTATTATCAAGTTTTTAGCTAAATACAGAGGCTGTTCGCACATTTTTTAGACGATTTTCGTAAGCGGTAATAAAAAATTGTTTGCTGCAAAAGAAATAATTACAATTGTGCTATGTTTTTAAAAGTCAAAATTATCGTCTGCGGGTTGAAAGTTTTGTTTTTATTCAAAATGGTGTTCTTAACAAAGCAGTGGTTCGAAGGCTACATTTATGCTCTTTCCAAAGAGAAATATGCATACTCCGTTATCGAAAAACAATGTGAGAGTCATGGTTTTGTGATATCTAAAGCGTCGATAGGTAATATCGTCAACAAAAAAGGAAAAAAAAAACGTCAAATTGGAGCCTCAAGTGGGACAAAAATTCCAAACAAGTATCCAAGGAAAAAACGGACATCTTCGACTATTGCAAAGGTCGGTTGTTCAATGTTAAAAGAAAATCCCCCTAGTCAAAGGACAATTGCAAAATCATTAAAATGCTCGGTGTCCACTGTAAACAAAATGATAAACGTTTATTTAAATCTTAAGAAAGCGAAAAAACGCAATGTGCATCATCTTCTTCCGAATCATATCGCTGAACGCAGGACACGCTGCAGAATTGTATATGAGAAACACTTATCCAAAGAAAAATGGAAAACAATTGTCACAATAGATGAATCATGGGTGTATTTAAATGATTGCAACAAAAAAAGAGCCATTTATTATCATAAAAGGGGAGAAAAAAATTTAAGTACATGGTTAAAAGAATCGAAAGAAAGTTTTTCTAAGGGATTCATGATTGTTGCTGGTTTTTCTTATAATGGCAAGTTAAAAATAAAGAGAGTGGAAAAAAATGTCAAGATTAACTCCAAATACTATCAGGAACATATTTTATCGCAAATTTTTCTGAATGAAATACCATCGCTTTACCCACAGTGCCATCAATCTGTGAGACTCCATCAGGACAAAGCTAGCAGTCACACATCAAAATCTACTGTAAATTTCCTAAAAGAACTGGAACAAAAAACTGGTATCAAGGCCATACCCTTCACTGATATCCCTACTAAATCTCCCGATGTATCACCTATGGATATTTTACGTCGTCCCAAAACCCTTACAGGACTCTGGAAAGCTGTTCAGGAGGAATGGGATAGAATAGCTCTTCTGACACTTCAAAAGGCATTATTATCCTGGAAATTGCGGTGTCAAAAGATAGTTCAGAATAAGGGTTGTCAAATAGAACATTTAAAACACAAGAATTTTATGTAATTTAGTTTTGTGAATACAATATACATCATCTAAAAAATGTGTGAACAGCCTCTGTAATAGAGTGAATTTGAAATTTTATTTTAACATTTGTATACTGTACATATACTTTTAAATACCCATAAATAAAATTACTTAGATTTTATACTATAAGTAGAATTAATTCCTTTTCCTGTGTAGTAAAAAATTGAGATTAATAAATACTTGGGCAATGCTGGGTAAACAGTTAGTATATATAGATATATTTATATATATACAGTGGAATCTCGATCGATCGTTTTTCCGTATGTGTAGTTCATTTTATCCAGTCCCAACAATCATAATGCTTTGTTATGTGTCCGCATCTATCGTTTTCCCGCATTTATCGTTCATTTCAATCGGTCCCTTGAAAAATGATAGATCGAGATTCCACTGTATATATTTATATATATATATATATATATATATATATATATATATATATATATATATATATATATATATATATATATATATATATTTATATATTTATATATATATATATATATATTTATATATATATATATATATATATATATATTTATTTATATATATATATATATATATTTATTTATATATATATATATATATATTTATTTATATATATATATATATATATTTATTTATTTATATATATATATATATATTTATTTATTTATATATATATATATATATATATATATATATTTATTTATATATATATATATATACAGTGGAATCTCTTTTTATAAACTAAAGAAATATATTTAGTTTACAAATTCTTTTCTGTATTTCTTTCCCTAATTAAAAAAGGACTCGAGCAAGGGACCCAAAAACCTTAATATAAGGAGTACCTAGGACACAAATTTATTTTTTATGTATCACAGAAGCTATGTCTATATTACATCACAATATAGTACTATACAAGAAGATTGATGCTGTTACAACAACTGTTCGAGCTCAAACAAAACAAAAGATAATCAATTAAAATAGCCTCATTCTAGTGATAAATGGAAATAAGGGTAGAAAAAATATTTTAAATATTCATTTTAAAAAATAGAGGTTAAATTGCAGAAATATATGTATATATACTAGATCTATTTAAGAAAAATTAAATAATTTGCATACAGGTTTAACAAATGCTTGTTTATACTGATATAATTAATTGCATTGATATATTAGTTTAGAATATTTCAATATATAATTTAGTAAATGTTGAGAAATTTAAAAAATCTATTCATCGTCAGCATTTTTTTGTAATTTATGAGAAATAAAAGGAATTTAACTGATGATATATGAGAATTTGATTAGTTATGAATATAATCAGTTAATTATATTGATAGAATAGTATGTTATGTAGGTGTATATTAATTATATTATTTCAGCTTGTGTTTCAATACTACTTAGTATTCTTCTGTGGATAATGATATTATCAGAATGAAATAAATAATTCCATAGAATGTTTTTTTCTGAATTAAAATCCTAAAAAAATAAAATGTTAATACATCTGATAATTTTTTTGCAAACACAGCGACAAAATGAATGAAACAATGCTAGCTTCTAACAATCATAAAATTTTCAAAATAATCATTCAATTAATAAGTTAGAGAAAAGGAACCTTAATGATTTTTTAACAGTATCTTGTGTTCAGACAGATCGTCGCAGTCAAAATCAGATTACTACGAATCAATGAATCCCCACGAGCAGGATTTTACCGAAATAAGTGTACAATAAAATACCAAATAAGGAATAGTAAAAGTATGATTGAGTTATCCAATACAAGTTCGGGTCCTGTTAATTACCAGAAACATAAAATTTCATTTAAATATAAAATTCTTAAATTCATAAGTCATTAAACACTTTATCCAATCTTAATATATCTTTAAATATAGCAAAAAAGGACTATACGACGTGTAAAAAATTTTGCGCGGTTTCCGTTACTTATATTCGTGAACAGCGCCTAAAAAAGAATTCAAAAGCTCAACCTTTATAGCTAAACTAATGGCAAAATTATCCGATGACAGAGTTATAATTCCGAATATCATGAAAGAAATTAAAGCGATAAACCTGGATAACGTCTAAATGTTTCGCGAAAATGCCTAAATGTAGAAGGATATGAGACAACACTTCCAACTGCTTTTCTTAATAAGAACATTGTTTTAATAAAATTTAAATCAATAAAAATAACTTAAGTCTACTCAACAAAGTTGAAATCTGACTGTCTAACTAGAGATGGGTAAATCAGCTCAGAGCCGTTCGCTCTGAACGGCTCTTTGAAATGAACGACTGATCCGGATCTCAGTATCTCGGATCTGACGGCTCCCACATCGTTCACCGGAACCGGAAAGACCGACGTAGATCTTCAGATTCGAATCTTTTTGAAGATACAGGTCTTTCAAAAAGACCCGTCTCTTTTTGAAGACTTTTCAAAATGAACGGCTCTTTTTGAAGATCTGTTTTCAAAATGACCCGGTTCTCTGAAAGACCGACTTCGGATCTGCTACAGATCTGTTAAAGATCTCGTTAGTGAACGACCAGGATCCGGGTCTTTGGAGAAACGTTCGGGCAGCGGTGATTGATTTGCTGGCCAGCTGCAACGGGGGGAATAAGTCAACGGGGAAATAAGCAGTCTATTGTAATGAATTACGTTTTCAGTGTTGCGGTTGATATAACGATTGATGTAGAGTTGAAAATACAAATTCATCCATTTAATAATATGTAGTAACGGATGTATGTATATACCATGTTTCAGCATCACTCTGGAACGCCTGGAGCAATTTCAACCAAACTTGGTACACATATGACTTATAATATGGGAATAATTACTGGGGGTGTTTGACACCCCTAGCACCCCTAGGGGGGAGGGGGGAGGGGGCCATGTAAAACTAAACGAAAACGACTGATATTAGTGTCGAATCCATAGTTTTCGGGATCGCTGAAATAAATAGTGACACTCTCGGAGCCGTTTAAGGGCAAGTTCAGCCCCCCCCCCTCCAAAAAAAAAGCATTGGGGGGGGGGGGGGAAGGTGGAAAGGATGAAAAATAAAATGTCCAAAATGACCGAGAGTGGTGTCTAATCGGTAGTTTTAGGGGTAGCTGAGAAGAATAGTGACACTCGCGATTCCGTTTAACGGCGAGTTCAGCCCCCCATCAGCATTGCGGGGGGAGGGGGGAAGGGATGAAAAATGAAATGTACAAAATGACCGAGAGTAGTGTCGAACCAATAGTTTTCGGTGACGCTGAGATGATTAGTGACACTCACGATTCCGTTTAAGGGCAAGTTCAGCCCCCATCAGCATTGAGGGGGGGGGAGGGGGGAAAAGATGAAAAATAAAATGTCCCAAATGACCGAGAGTGGTGTCTAATCAATAGTTTTAGGGGTAGCTGAGAAGAATAGTGACACTCACGATTCCGTTTACGGGCAGGTTCAGCCCCCATCAGCATTGAGGGGGGGAGGGGGGAAAGGATGAAAAATAAAATGTTCAAAATGACCGAGAGTAGTGTCGAACCAATAGTTTTCGGGGTCGCTGAGATGATTAGTGACACTCACGATGCCGCTAAAGGGCAAGTTCAGCCCCCCATCAGCATTGGGGGGGAGGGGGGAAGAAGGGGTGAAAAATAAAATTTCCAAAATGATCGAGAGTAGTGTCGAATCCATAGGTTTCGGGGTCGCTGAGAGGAATACTGACACTCCCGATGCTACTTAAGTACAAGTTCAGCCCCATCAGCACTGGGGGGAGAGAGGAGGGAGAAATAAAATGATTTCGATTTTGCACTAAAGGTAGAATTCATTCCTTTTCCTGTCTAATAAAAAATCGGGATAAATAAATACCCGAAACAGTCGGGTAAACAGCTAGTTACAAATAAAATCAAAATGAAACATTACTACCGGTCAATCAAACATAATGAAATATTCTCGAAAAATATAAAAGATTAAGTTGAAGAAAATGTTAATAGTTTATATATTAAACGACTAAGGTCGTCTAAGGTACTGAACGAGTTAACTTAAAAATATCCTCTTAGAAACTGCTTAAAAATGACTTTTCAAAAAATCTGGTTCTTTTTTTTGGGTTTACGGTGTGAAAGAACTTTTTTTTTATGTCACAGAAACATATAATCAGATACACACCTAGATGTTAAACGATTTTGCGTTTGAAATAACATGACAAAAATTATCCCTCTTGATAAATATATACATCTTTTTGTATATCTTTTAATATAAAATAATAATACAACTTTTAAAACAAGGAATATGTTCAGGTAATGAAGTTATATATTCATACAAGTATACATTTTCACCTAATAATTACTAATATATGTAAATAATAAAAGTATTTAAAGGAAATAAAAACAGAACTCGTACTTGACATAAAATCTAGGAGTCAAATTGACTCATCATATGTATATATATATCCCGACGCGCGACATTAAATACCTCCGTATCTAGGCCGAATATGGGCACGTTAAATCCAAAGACCGGAAAGTCCCTCTATGAGGTCAGGGAGGGTGGGAGAGGGTACGATCCCCCCCCTCCCAAGATGTCGCTCATGGGGGTGCTCGGTCAAAATTAAGCTGTCAGCTAACTAAGACGGACTCCGACTCTTGTAGTGCTAAACCTGAGTCGCACACTTCAGCCCGAAGCCTAGAATGCTCAGGGGGCATTAGAAACAACAGCATATAAATATATATATATATATATATATGCATATATATATAATATATATATATATGTACATATATATATATATATATAATATATACATACATATATATATATATATATATACAGTGGAATCTCGATCGATCGTTTTCGGATCCATCGTTTTCCCGTATATGTCGTTCATTTTATCCAGTCCCAACGATCATATTGCTTTGTTATGTTTCCGCATCTATCGTTTTCCCGCATTTATCGTTCATTTCAATCGGTCCCTTGAAGAACGATAGATCGAGATTCCACTGTATATATATATGTATATATATATGTATATATATATATATATATATGTATATATATGTATATATATATATATATATATATATATATATATATATATATATATGTATATATATATATATGTGTGTATATATATATATATATATGTATATATATATATATATATATATATATTGTAGCAGCGGCAACCTTTGTTGACACATACCTCCACTCCTTCCTTGCTATTCTGTAAAATGGGCAGAAAGGTTAAGCGGTGTGTGTGATGTAGTCTACACATTCTTCGTGCGGGAGACGTAATTGCCTCCATTCCTCATGTGTTGTTCGGAGAACAATATTGAAAAGGCAAACTGGCCGAGGGGTTCAGCTGTCTTGGCGGCTGATGATCTCCATAGAAAGACCTGTTAATAATGTTTTCTGTTCCAGAGAAACGTACATTTTTCAGGCCAACAAAGACCGGGTGATGGGCCTATGCAGCCTTTCAGCTCCAATTACGGTAAGGTAACTTGGAAAAACATCGTTAACGAGACCGTCCATCAAGAGGCAGGGTAGATGTCCCGTTGAAAGAAGACCGCGACCGACAAAGAGAACCGACTCTGGGATGTCGTTTCAGCCGGAGGGAACAAGCCGGTCAGGAGCGAGATGACGTCAGCGGGCTAGCGGTTTGTCACCAGGAGCGCGAGGCTTTTATAAAGAGGGGATCGCCGACTCCCGGGAGGAGAACGCAGAGACACAGGGAGAGACCAGGAACCGGAGAGAACTTTCGAGTCGTTTTGACTGGAGGCTCGGGAGCTGAGATTTAGCTATGAGCTTAGCGAGTTCGTTTTGCACGTGTAAGGTGCCCATCTACTACTTGTAAATAACTCTGTATATAATTTTATTAGTCCAATAAAGGACGTAAGTTAAACAAGAATCTCTGGTGTCTTGTATCTCTAAAGTATGTCAATACTTTTGCAAGGCGCTGTGGCCACGTTATCACAGCTGGTGGCAGAAGGTGTGGATTGTCTGCTAGTGTAAAATAGCAGGCGAACACACGGCGGACCAACGACGAGGAGTGAGAAAGCGGTGCTGGGAGGATATCCAGGTGAAGAACCGACAAATGCAGAAGTCAACGGAAGCCTACGGAATTTGCGGGCAGACGAGGAAAAGCCAGACGGATTAGAAGGAGGATAAGGGAAGCCGAGCGGAAGTCAAATGCCAGCCTGATCAACTGATGCAATGATAACCGAAGGTGAGCCTATTTTGAAATCTTCCAAGAGGTCTGCGCGAAATATCGTCAAGGGGCAGTAAATTGTGGGGTTGACTATTTGGAATTAGCCTGATAATTCAGAGAATTTAGATAGTTAATTTCAGCTCTTCGTCGAGGGGTCCGAAATTTAAGCCTGTGAAGGTTTAGGAAAATTAATTAAGTAATACAAGTGATTTGGAGGAATCACAAAGGAATTAATTGTTTAGGGATTAAACGATGGTTTAAAGTTCCTTTTTGTATTTTATATATGTTATTGATTTTTAGAAATCAATTTACTTTTTTGGGTGATTTTGAGATAAATCTCCCAAGGTTAAGTTTCAAGAAAATCTCTGTTTAAGGGTTTTAAACAGAAAAGGGATTTTTTTTGGGGTGATTTTGAGATAAATCTCCCAAGGTTAAATTTTGAGAAAATCTCTGTTTATGGATTTAAACAGGAAAGGGATTTTTTTTGGGGTGATTTTTAGGTAAATCTCCCAAGGTTAAATTTTGAGAAAATCTCTGTTTATGGATTTAAACAGGAAAGGGATTTCTCGTGGGGTGAGTTTTAGGTAAATCTCCCAAGGTTAAATTTTGAGAAAATCTCTGTTTATGGATTTAAACAGGAAAGGGATTTCTTTTGGGGTGATTTTGAGATAAATCTCCCAAGGTTAGGTTTTAAAAGAAAACCACTGTTTAGGGATTAAACAGGAAAGTTTTGTGAGAATTCATAGAAAATCTCACAGTGCCTTTGGTGCACAGGAAGCGCTCAGTGTGAGACACATATCACCGGCGATACTATAAATAAATGAAAATTTGGTGTATGCATGTGTTTTCTGGAATTGTGTGATATTGTGCATGTTTTATATATTTGTTGTGTCAGCGGCATAACGGTAGATTAAGAGCGTTTATTCTTGTATATGTTGTTATGTTAAGTTCTTTGAAACATTTGTAGTTAAGTGTTTTATTACAGGTTCTAGCGATTTAAATATCATAGTGTATAACTGTTGTGGTATATGTGACAGGCATTTTCGAAATTTTAGTTATGATATTTATGATTATGTAATACATGTTTTAAGGTTTTATTACAATAATTGTGTAATGGTATGTGTTAAATGTTTGAAGGTTTTACAGAGGAATATTAGGGATTTATGTGTTAGATAAATTGAGTGTACTGAGAGCGAAGTTAGAAATTCCTGACAGCAATTATTTGGTATTCGAAAATAGTATATAGAACCTTATAGTGTTATTATTGAAAAATTTGGGAAATTATGGCAGAATTTACCGAAATGGAGCTATTTCTAGCTAAATATACTAAAAGTGTCTTGCTGACATTGGCAGCAAAATTCGATTCTAATGTGTCGATGTCAGACATAAAGCTAAGAATTATAAGGCAAATTGTAGGAGCGTCAGATTTTGACGAACAATATGCGAAAAATTCTCTAGAATCAATTTTGTTGGATAGACAAAGGGAAGAGCAAAGAAAAAAAGAAGCTTGGGAATTAGAAAAGCGAAAACGACATAGAGCGTTGGAACTGGCGAGAATCAGAGGGACCTCGGGAACTTCGTTAGACCCTGATGTTAAAACTTTAGTCGCGGGAATGTCAGAGGAATTCAAATTTGACAAAGAGTCATTTGTGCGAAACCATAAAGAGACTATAGAAAATCTAAAACAATTAAACTTTGATCTTGAGAGTGAAGTAGAATTCGGCATTCGAGATGAACTTAAGTTACGTCATAGTGAAGAGTTGTTAATTTTAAGAGAATTTTTGCAATCAATAAAATTTTACGAGGAAATTGCGATTAAACCAGTTGAAGCGGATAGCTTTAGCACAGGGGACACAGGTCCAGAAAATTCGCCTAGTATGGCTATTCGGGAGAATAAAACGGATAGTGGGGTTAGCGTTGAAACTAATTTAGGTAAAAGCAGTAACTCTAAGCTGGTGAGTCCTGAGGAGGTTGGGAAAGCCGGAGTTTTAATCCGACCAACTAAATTACCCGGAAAAATTGATTGTAAGGAAAACGAGTCGGAAAATGTAAAGTCGAAAGTAGCTCCTGACGGGACAAAAGAATTGGGAGAATCGCATTCAGAAAGACCGCTCATTTTGGGGGAGGCGAACGAATTGGGGAAAACGGGTTTAGTGCAAGTTTCCGAATCTGATTTTGGCGAAGCGCAAGTCAATTGTCCCTCCTTGAAGTCCCTTTGGGAAAAAGCGAGCGACCCTAAAAACTCCGAGTTTAGCGTGGAACGGGGCAAGCTGGTCCGATTTTCGGAGGCTAAAAGGGGAAAATGTGAATCGCGCGTACCGATTCCAGGAAAACAGGAGTCGAGGGACGGCTGTATTGAACCTGAAAGGTTTTTGTTCGTACGAGGCGTTTTGTACGGGTTTCAGGGGAAAACAGAGAGTAGTATTCGCGTGGCGAAAAGGGAAAGTTCCCCCATACGGTTTTTGGGAGAACAAGAGAACCCACCGGAAAGATTAAGGGTTAATGAAGGGAAACCCTGTAATGGGAAGGTTTTGGTCAATAAATTAAATGGCGAGACTAACTATGGGAAGGGTAAATCACGATGTTATCCTGTTAATTGGCGAGAGCCGCGTTTAGGGAACCCCGAAGTGGTCAAACTGTGGAATTATAAGTCACGGAAAAAGGTCAGATACAGAATAGGTTTTTTCGGCAAGATGGATACCCTTCTCCCTATTGTAGCAGAAATGGTTGTAATGGTAGCGACGCATTATGAAACAATTATGGCAGTTATCGCAGGGAAAGCTATTGTATACATTTGCACCTTACTTGAGAATAGTGATGAAAATTTAGGTTATGAGGATGGTTATGAGGATCTTAAGGTATAAATTGTAAAATTGTGTTGCTGAAATGTATTAAATTGAGTGTGAATACATAATTTAAGAA